>CAUYRT010090353.1:0-22404 GCA_963574885.1 Lepilemur ruficaudatus | reverse complement strand
TCAACCCCTACCAAGCAATCAGTATAATTTTTCTAAAATTCAAAGCTGACTAGATAACTCTCCTGAATAGGTTGCAAACCCACACAAAAACCTGTACACAAATGTTCATGGAATCTTTATTTGGTTTTTTTTTTTTTTTTTTGTTTTTTTTGAGACAAGAGTCTCGCTCTGTTGCCCGGGCTAGAGTGCCATGGCATCAGCCTAGCTCACAGCAACCTCAAATTCCGGGGCTCAAGCAATCCTCCTGCCTCAGCCTCCCAAGTAGCTGGGACTACAGGCATGCACCACCATGCCCAGCTAATTTTTTCTATATATTTTTAGTTGTCCAGCTAATTTCTTTCTATTTTTAGTAGAGACAGGATCTCGCTCTTGCTCAGGCTGGTCTCGAACTCCTGACCTCGAGCAATCCTCCTGCTTCAGCCTCCCAGAGTGCTAGGATTATAGGCGTGAGCCACCACGCCCCGCAGGAAGCTTTATTTGTAATAGCCAAAAAATGGAATCAGCCCATATGTTCTTCAACAGGTGAATTAAACTCTGGTACTTACAAAGGAACACTACTCATCAATAAAAAGGAACAAACACAACTTGTATGAATTTCCAGGGAATTATGTTGAGCAAAAAACAGCCAATTCCAAAAGGTTACATACTCTATAACTCCATTTATATAACATTTTTAAGAGGATAAAATTTTAGAAATGGAGAGCAGAGAAGTTGGAATGAGAAAAGGGGTGAGAGGGAGCTGGGGGTGGTTATGAAAGAACAGGAAGGATCTTTGTTGTGTTGGAACAGAACTTAATACATACAGGTGAGTACAAGTAAAACTGGGGAAATTTGAACAAACTGATGGATTGTATCAATGTCAGTATCCTGGTCATGATATTATACCACATTTTTCAAAATGTTACTATGGAGGAAACCTCAAGGTTTCCCAGTGATCTTTCCATATTATTTCTTAAAACCGAATGTAAATCTACAATTATCTCAATAACAATTTTAATTAAAAAAAAAAAAATCCTTCACAGGGCTCCCAAACTCCCACACAGTGATTCTTTTTCAGTAAGGAATTCCAAAGAGCTCCACGTAGTAATAGTTGTACTTTTAGTATCTACCGAATAAAAAAATATTGAGGAAATAATATGGATTCATCAGACAACCCTCAAGTACGCCTTTCAGGGCTTCAAATTCCCAAGGTGGGGAAACCTTGGCCTATATAATGAATATAATGTAGCAAAGCACACTTGGTCTCTACAGAGTTTTCTAGCCTTATTCCCTGCCACTCACTAGCTCACATATACCCTATACTCCCACCACACTAAATTATTTTCAGTTCCATATATATGCAAGGCTCATTTTGTAGCATTATACATGATGTTCCCTCTGCCTTCAATATCCTTGTCCCATTCTACACCTGACTAATTCCTACTCAAGTTTCAAGATTCTACTCTAGGAGCTTTTTCTACACTGACCCACAGGGTTTGATCAGGAGCCCTCGTCTGTGCTCTTACAACTCTCTATCACAATTTGGACCAATTATTTAAATTCTCTATGCCTATATTTCTGTCTGTAAAATAGGAGAAAATATTAATAGTATCTACCTAATAGTGTTGTGAGAATTAAATGAGTTAATACATACAAAGTACTTCAAATAAGAGCATGGCACATAATAAGCATTCAATTATTACCATGTCATTTTTGTCATAATTGTCTATCTAACCATTACACTGGAAGATCCAAGCAGGAACTGGTTTTTGTATCCATCTCTTGTCTGGTATACAATGGATGCATGGTAAATATTTGGAAAAAGAATTAAGGGGTCTATGGTTGGGGTAGGGAGGTAGAATCTAAGTCAATAGTAGAATTGGGATTTAGAGAATTGAGAATTACTGCTTAGAGCAGGAGGTAAGCACAGGTTAGAGCTAGGAATAAGACAGACTTCTTTGGAAGATATGCATAAAAAGACCCTGACTATTACAGATTGAGAACTTGGATGAATAAGCATAACTGAGAACTGCTAAATTACACACATCTTCTAAACTGGCTCATGTGGAGCTCCTTTGATTTGTCATTATAACTTGTTAATATGGGGCTTGAAAAGTTGCCTAACCTTTTGGAGGCATTGTTTTTCATCTGTAAAAGGTGGCATAATAATGTAATTTTGTAAGTATTTAGTATTACGCAAGCAAACTACATAGCCCAGTAATTCAAGTAAAACTAGATTGTTCTTAACAAATGTTAGGTTAGGTTCTCCCCTTCCTTTAAAAGTTTTTTTCTCTTAAAAAAAGGGCCAGGCATGATGGCTCACACCTGTAATCCCAGGACTTTGGGAGGCTGCCAAGGTGGGAGGATCACTTGAGCCCAGGCATTTGAGGCTGCAGTGACCTATGATCACACCACTGCAATCCAGGCTGGGTGACATAGTAAGATCCTGTGTTGAAAGAAAGGAAGAAAAGAAAGAAAAGGAGAGAGAGAGAAAGAGAGAGAGGAGAGGAGAGGAGGGGAAGGAAAGGGAAGGAAGGGAAAGGGGGAAGGGAGGGGAAGGAGGAAAGGAAAGGAAAGGAAAGGAAAAAGGAAAGGAAAGGAAAGGAAATCCCTTGGATAATAACTACCTAAATGAAGAGAGTGAGAGAGTGGAAGATGGATGGGAAAATGACCGATACAAAACAAAGCACCAGAGCTTGAGGAACGGTGAGCAGGTACCTAGAATTACTCTCCCTCTAGCTCCTCATGTTTAAGACTTTCTGACCCTTCAAGGCCTAGGGAAAGCCCTATTGCCATTAGGAAACCTTCTTTAACCACTCCAGGTCCTATGAGTCTCCCTCTCTGACGTCAGTGCACTGAGCCTAGGCTGGCCCAAGCACTATCTCATAAGGGTTCTTCTAACCATAATTGAATTCTGACCCCATTTGGTCTGTTAGCTTCCCTGGAGTAGGACTTTTGTGTCTTTTTGCTTTCTCCACAAGAATAAAATTAAGTACATTGCAACTGTCTAAGGCAGAAAGGGAGAATGACTATGTCAAGAACTATGTTGAGCACTTTTACATATGTCGTCTCTTTTACAACTTTGTAAAGCCAGTACTTATATTATCCCTGATATAAGATGAGAAAACTGAAGCCCAGATATGATAAGTGACTTGTCCAAGGTCATACAGATGGTGAAAGCAGGGCTGGAACTGGGATATTGTCTGTCTCCAGAGTCTTGATGAATAAGCACATACTGATGTCTACTTGGTTACCAACCACATAGCTAACCTGCTGGGGAATTTGGTGATGCCAGCTCCCTACCTGACCTATTCTCTGGCTCAGGCTCAGCCAATCTGGGCCTGAGTAAGCTGTTTAGCTTTCTTTCTTCTTCTTATTTTGTCCCATATAGGAAATGCAATGTGAGATCCACTGGGTCCCTTGTAAGAGAGAGTATGTAGAAGAAACAGGCAAAAGAGGGGACCCCTCAGGGCAAATGAAAGGGAGTCAAATATTCATATCTTTCAACATAGAGCCAGAAAGACCCACTAAACTCTCTGGCTTGAGAGATGAAGAAGTTGAACCTTGAGAAGGGAGGTCATTTGCCTAAGGTCATACAACTGAGTAGAGACTGAAACCCAGTCTCCTGACTGGTGCATTGGTTTTGTTGGTCAAACTGGTGCTTATTTTGATCTACCCTGCACTAGGCTAGCAAGAAAGAACTAGAATATGATCTGTCAGGCCTGTCACTAAGTGTAAAACCCAAAGGTTGTAAACACAGGAAATGGGCTGGGATGAGGTTCAGAGGGAGCAGCAACCTTTGCCAAGTTAGAAGTGTTCAAGGGTTTCCTGTCTGCAGCTGTTAACTGTCACAGAAATGCTCCAGAAAGCAATCATACAAAGCAAAAAAAAAAAAAAAAAAACTAAATACTAAGAAGGCAGAGAAAATATTCAGGCCCAAATGTGACTTTATAAATCATTCAGGCTAACCTACTTTTACAGATGAGGAAACTAAGACCCCCAAAAAAGAGAAGTGATTTGTCCAAACTCGCATACACAATGTAAACCACTTACTTGGTTAAAATCCTTCATTGTAATGTTGAGAAGCCTGAGACACAGAGAGGGAAAGAGCCATGCCCAAGGCCACACAGTTAGGCAATGCCAGCAGTAGAACTTAAGTCTTCTACCTCACAGGCCATAGTGCTTCCCACTGGTTACAGTGAACCAGATAAAGTGATTTACCTGGAATAATGTAGACACTGTCTTGGCCCTGGAAAAAGCACAGCAGGTCAGAAAACCGAGTATAAGCAAGATATGCTAATGGCTAACACAGAATGACAAGGACCAAACAGAGGCAGCCTAAAGGAGCCAAAATAAAAATGCTTTTGGTTGCTTAGGACACTTGGAAAACTAAGAGGCTGAAAAATATTCTGGCTATTTTAAGAACTTAGAATTCAAGGAAGAACAAGAAGGGCAGGCAGACAAAAAAGGCCAGAAATGCTATGGATAATCCCCAGGTATGCTTCCTTTCTCTGTCCTAGGCCAAATATCCAGAAAACATAACCTCAGAAGCATCTCTGGGTTCAGGAGCCCACTATGGGAGTACTACAGTAACCAGCAGGTTACCAACCCCACATGTCACACAGCTGGCAGGTATGGAGGAGAATGACATTTACATACTGCCTGGTATTTCATATATATTTAATTTTCACACCAGCTCCACAAGACAAAGATTATGATTCCTATTTAATAGATATGAAAACTAGGGTTTAGAGAAGATACGTCTCTTGCTCATGTTAATAAAATTAATGCTGTATATGGCAGATCCAGTATTTAAATGTATATTCTTATTCAAGAAATTCTTATCAAGTACCTACTGTTCCAACCCTATGCTGGGATTAGAGATACAATAATAAAAGAGACATGGTCCCTGGCCTAAAGGAGTTCCAATCAAGGAAGAGACCGTTAAGTAATGATAATTATTATGATAATACATAACATTTTTGAACGCTTACTGAATGACAGGCACTATACTGAGCTCTCAACATATACTACCTCACTTAATTCTCACAATAACCCAGTGAGGAAGTTACTATTATTCTCCTCATTTTATACAGATAGGAAATTAAAGCATAGACAGATAAGTATTAATAACTTGCTCAAAAGCACTCAGCCAGTAAGTTGTGAAAGTAAGGATTCAAACCCACACAGCTTGACTCCAGAGCCTACAATCTTAATAGCCACCTCCAAATAGACAATGTTAAGACAGTCTGGTGAGTGCTCTGATAGAGGAAAGTCAGAAAAGCCTTGCTGGGACAACTGGCCTTACTGGGTCACCCAAATTATATAATGAGGAGTGACTATGTAGAAGCTGGAAAGAACAGAAAGGTCAGAGGAAACTGAGCCTCCACGACTGGGCTACAACAGATGATTCCTCCAGAGACAGAAAGGCCTTTGTGAGAAAAGATAGGATGGTGACCAGAGTCACTACATGCCTCCTGCTCTGATCAGGGTACTATCACCTCTGTTGTGCAGAGTTTTCTCATCCAATGTCTCACCAATCCTCTCTACAGTCCAGGGAGTCAGACAAGGCAGAGACTCCTGATTCCACTTGGAAAATGAAGAAAATGAGACCCACAGAGCAGCAGTGGTTTGTCCTAGGTGGCCTAGTAAGGTGGTGGCAGAACAAAGTCTCTTGACTTCTGCTCTAAGACTAACCAACTCTAGGTCACAAAAAGAAAAATCCAAAACATGGTATTGAGGAAGAGTTAAAAACTCTACATTTCTCTGATCATTCTCTTTTCATATCACTATCACTCCCATCCCCACTCCCCACTCTACTCTCACCATATAGGCACAGAGAGCTGTGGCTGCTATACTCCCTCCCTTGGTGCCATTAGAGGTCAGTGATTGAATCAGTAAGTTAATCAGGCACAAAGCCTCGGCTGCCATTAGAAGCCATGTCCTCAGGGAAACATGCCCCTCCATTAGCTCAGCCACAGAATATAGACCTTTAAATGGCAATTAACGAAATGAGAGGAATACTGAAAAAAGGAAAGACCACAAGAAACACCTTGTAAGGGGAAAACAATTCATATTATCTTAAGTCTGCACAGAAGGCATAGAATTTGGCCCCAGTCTGAGGTCCACCCACCAAATCAACTCAGTTGGGGTCCTAAGCTCCTAACAAGAGAGAAAAGTATTGAAAATTCATCATTAACCTATTCATTAATTCATTTGTTCATTCTTCATTGTTGATGCTTATTCTATACACAACCTATGTTAGGTACTAGTGCCATATGACTTTTAAAAAAATGTCTGACTCCAAAAAGCTTACCTTCTAGTATGTGCTTTATTGTAGATGAAGCTATCTTTTGACTAATTCATTTGCTTCTATGACCTATGAGAACCTGTGTATATAAGAGATAGTTTGTTTTCCTCAAGTCTTAGTGATGACTATGTGAGATATGCAGAGGAGGAATGAAAGTTGTGTTTGTTCCTTGGTATATTTTTCTACCTATTCTATAAAATTTTTATTTTTTAGGACTCTGAATTGGCTTGTGGGTCTTTATTCAGCAGTAATCTTTTTTTATTAAAGCCTAATAGCTTTATCAGGAACAAAAAAAAAGCTTACCAGCTTACTGTCTTTATCATCTAGTGGGGAAGACAGGTAATCAGGTGGCACTATACGGAGGTAAGAATGGGTATGGTGTGTGATCATTTTGATTCATTACCTTTAGCAGAGGTCTTCAAACTGCAGATGTCAATCCCTTAGCCAGTGGGTCTGTTTTGTTTAATTATCAGAGTTCATCGGTAAGGACATATACTGTTTTGTGAAAGTTTTGTTTATTTAAATAATAATAATTATAGCACCTTACATTTACGTAGCATTATGTGTCAGGCACTATTCTAAGCACTCTATACTTGCTATCTCATTCATTCTCACAACAGCCCTATGAGGTATCATTATTAACATCTTCATTTTTCAGATCAAGAAACTCAGACGCAGAGAAGTAAACTAAGTGGCAGCATTTAGAGACAGGCAGTCTAGCTCTAGAGTCCAAGCTCTTAGCTATTATACCACACTGCAAGTACAAGAAGAGCTTTTATACACATATAAACACACATGTGCACATGGCTTAAAAACAATTGCCCATAAAAATACCACTTTCAGATAAACTTCAAACTTCTGTCTCTTACTTCCACTGCTTCTTCCATATACTCTCCACTCCCAGCAGATTGATATACTCTGTGGGACCTGCTCCTTCATTCATGGCTTGCCATCCCCCTTCTTCTCCTCCCTTGAATGCTAACCAACCTTTCAGGTTTAGCCTCCTGGAGGGAAGCTCCTTGAAGCAGGGGGAGGGGGCTTACCAATGGTTTAATGCCTACCATGTATCAGTTACTATGTTGGTGCTTTATGCATATCATCTCATTAATCCTCACAACCTGGTGAGGCTGTTACTATTATCCCCATTTAGTTCAGAGAGTTACCTTAACTTGCTATTGGCCCACAGTTCTAAAGCACATGCTCTTTCCACTATACCTTCTCAGCTACTTATGACCTAGTCCCCACATTTAAATACTTATATATACACAATTTGATTTTGTAATTTATTAAAAACTGTCTCAAACTATTTTCCTATTTACATGTGTCTCATCTCCCCAAGTGGACTCTAAGCTCCTTATCTCTCACCCCAAGGGCTTCCCTTAAAGCACACAATACATGGCTAGGCACACAGTGGCTGCAGAGTTTTGCCAAATCCAACTCATAAATCTGGGCTCAGCTAAAAGAGAGAACTGTTGTGTTCTGGGTGAAGCTGCTAAATAGCTGTGCCTTAATCATATGTAACTATTAACTAATTTCTTCTAGAGCTAAAAGTTCTCTTAACAGAGAAAATCACATAGTGAAGTCTATGAGTCACTCTTGCCAGCAATGATGTGAAGATCCCAGAAAACAAGTAACAAAAAAAGAATTACAGTGGGTGGAATGTTTGTTCCCTTCCCACTCAGTAGGTAACACAATGGAGATGATAATCTCTAACATGCACACACAGCTTCAGCTACAGAATGAGGGAATCCCAAAGAGAAGGTCAATAAAAAACAGTCAACCCAAAGGTGCTCAGAGAAAGCCCCCCAGGAGCTCAGAATAATAGGGGAGGAAAAGTACTGGCCAAGGCAACATAGAATCTGGGCTCCAGTTCTGATTCATTCATTTATTCAACAAGTATTTATTGAGAGCACTAAGGATACCAGTCAATCTAGTGTGTAATCTGGACAGGTAAGTTATTTAACTTCTCTGGACCTCAACTACTTCATCTCTAAAATGATCTTAATAAGTACTTTCTTGCCCATATCACAAGGTATTGAGAGTGTCAAATGAGAAAAGACAGACCAACATGTGGACAAAGAATAAAGCTATGTTTTTTTAAATTGTGGCAAAACTACATAACATAAAAGAGACTATATTTTATATCTGTACTTCTCTGGCCTACAGGGAATATAGTGGTTGGGATACATGCAGAAATGAGATTAGTGGTAACCTCAACTGTGTCATAGTCACCCACTTTCCTGACCCCATTGTTGGGCCTATAAGATTTGCAGGAATTATGGCACAAAGTCAGTTCTAGAATTTTCATGTTGGAAAGGCCTAGAAGAGACAGAAGGGTCTTTAGAGGCCAACTTAACCTAATTCATATCTCTCTCATCTCTCTTCCAGCCTATAATCAGTTGATCTTGATAGCACTGCCTAAGTGTATGTCTTCTGAGAGATGCAGAGATCAAGTATCACCTTTATAAGCTAGATTATCTAGTTCAATGACTATGTTTATTTTCCTATTCCTATCTCTGAATTTTTAGAAAAGTCTTATCTAAACATTCTATGTAGGGCTCAGTTCCTGTGCCCAACTTGGGACCAAATATAAAGGCATAGCACTACCTTGCTGAAGCTAGTATGCTAGTAGCGGATATAATCAGCAAGAGTCCCTAATGGAGAAAGAGGTTTCAAGATCCAGGTTCACATCTTATAATGCTAACTTGCTCATTCTGGATGGTGGTCTTATTAAGAAATTCAGCATTTCTTTACAATGGTTCTAGGCAGCTAGTCTCTCTGTAAACAGCTGTAATGCCAAACAACCCACCAAAAGAACCGGGTGTTTACACCAATGCTAGGCAGTTCTAATAGCTTGAAAAATCTTCCTTGTAGAGTAGGGGACCCAATTAAATGAATATTCAAACTAGTTAGAGAAACCGCCATTTTAAAGTTGTCAGCCATCTCTGTCTTAGAAACATCAAGTCATCTTGAGACAGACCCTTGTTCTTGGGGGGCCCTCTTTTAACCATAAAACACGAAGCATATGGGCACACATTGCCATTGGGGAAAAGGATGCAACAGGATCTTTTGTGACTTGGCAAAGACTATTCCCAATATCCCTTGGTATGCAAAGCTGGGTGAAATGAATATGAATATGTATAGGATTCAAAGCCTTCCTAAGAAGAGACTAAAACTTTGGCCCCCTTACTTTTGAAGTTCAATGCTATTAGAAATTCTCTAACAGACGGAGATCCCAAGTAAATTTAAAGGTAGTAAGGGACACTAAGAGCCAACAGTAAGAGCTCATGCTGAGGTAGGACAAAGTCTAAATGGATATTCCAAGCTCAATACTGTAGCCAAAATGATCATGGGAGAGGTCTGGTTCTGCAACTAGAATGTGCTAGAAGCTAAAAACACTTCCAGACCTAGCCAACTGGAGATTGTGCGGATTCCCTCATCCAATGGATGAGCTTATACACATATAAACTTGAGCACTCACCTTGAGAGTTCAAGCATAGTGAACCCTAGTCAAGTGTGACACTGAAGGAGTTCTCTCATCCTCTTTCAAAGGACCACTGTGACTTATGAAGAACCAGGCTCTCCCAACTATGGTAAATAAGGAAACCACATACTGTGAGAGATCCATTTTTAAAAACCATGCTGTGTAGCACCAACAGAAGCTAAAAAGTGGGGCCCACTAGTAGACCAATAAGATTCTCTAGTTCTCTATTTGGAACTAAGCCTGAACTCTTGGGACTGAATAAGCCTGTAAGAGTTCTTGAATACTTTAGAAAGAGAAAGAAGGAAGAGGAAAGGCCCCAAGGGAGACTACTAAATTTCCAGATAATTTCATACTTATTCAAGTGATAAATTTTAATACTGAAAAGAGACCTGACCTTATTTGTACTCCAAGCTGATGAGGTATGTCACAGTTATCGTACTTTTTCCAAAACACACTACAGTGTCCCACCCATCGGGTTCTAATCATGACTTTTGAAGCCACAAGGAAAAACAAGTTGGTTTTTTCTTCCAAAGAACAGCCTCTTAAGGATATAAAGACAATGATTACATCTTCTCTTTTTTTTACTGAGTGGTTTTTGGGGGGGGGGGGGCGGGGGGCGACAGAGTGTCGCTTTGTTGCCCTGGCTAGAGTAAGTGCCATGATATCAGTCTAGCTCAGAGCAAACTGAAACTCCAGGGCTCAAGTGATCCTCCTGCCTCAGCCTCCTGCATAGCTGGGACTACAGGCACTTGCTACCATGCCCAGCTAATTTTTTGTTTCTAATTTTAGTTGTCCAGCTAATTTTTTCTGTTTTTAGTAGAGACAGGGTCTCGCTCTTGCTCAGGCTGGTCTCAAACTCCTGACTTCAAGCAATCCTCCTGCCTCGGCTCCCAGAGTGCTAGGATTACAGGCATGAGCCACTGCACCCGGCCTACGTTTTCTCTTCAGGGCATCCAAACCTGGCTCTTCAACCACTCCTCAAACGATTAAATTTCAAGGGTGCTCTCCATCTTGGTTGTGGCCTTTACATTTCTTCTGGTCTGTCCATGTTGCTCCTATAATACCAAGCCTGAACTGGCTGCAGCTACTACTGTGATCACTCTCAGAACATACGAGACTATCATCTCTTCTCATTCTCTAAATTTCTCGCTTTCATTTTTTTTTTTCTTTTGAGCCATTGCCTGGGCAGTAGCATCATCATAGCTCACTGCAACCTCAAATTCCTCAGTTCAAGTGGTCTTTCCCACCTTAGCCGCCCAAGTAGCTGGGACTACAGGCATGCAACACCACTCATTCTCTATATTTCTATGTCTCAGTTATGTAAGCCTAGGAGCCAATCTCTTTTTCAGATACTACATCATACTGGTAACCATGTTATGAGGCTCCCTAGTCCACTCTATTCTTTGCAGGCCTGGAAAGGCAAAGGCTGGGTAAAAAACAAGTAGTTCTGCCTGCTTTGGGTCCTGGGATACTGAGATATCTGTCTCATCCCTCCCCACTGCCTATCTCTGGGCCTCTTGTTCCTCAAGACATTCCTTTAGTGCTTAGACTTCAAGCTTATGTCATCTTAGTCCTTAATGCATTTGTCCAGCAGGGCAACAGGGGCAATGGCTTGACCATAAATGAAGATGAAAGATAGTATCACATGGCAGTTAACAATATGGGCTTTGGAGTCATACAGCCTGTTCAAATCCTGGATCTATCACCTACTAGCCATGGGACCTTGAAGAAGTCACTTAACTTCTCTGTACCTCAGTTTTCCCATTTGTAGAATGAGGATATAATAGTACCTATTGATGAAAATGTTCTATATCTTGATTTTAGGGGAGAGGTTATACAGGTATATTCATTTGTCAAAACTTAAACTGAGTACTTAAAATGAGGATATTTTATTATATGTAAATTTTAATCTCAATAAAGTAAATTTGGAAAGGTAAAATAATTATACGGAATAGGATGGGGTGGGAAAAAAATGAAAAACAAAAAGTCACAGTAACTATTCATGGAGGATTGTGAGGATTAAAAGAATTGTAAAATACCTAAAATAGTTCCAGAAAACACAGTAAGCACTCAACAGATGTTACCTATTTGTAATGGAGTTTTCAATGCTGTACACTATCTCTATGTCCTGTGATTGCTGCTAGAGAGTAAGGGAGGGGTCTAAAAACCAAAAGGCATCCTCAGCTAGCCCAGGTGTGGTATTTTCTCAGAAGTTTCATTACAGACCTGGCTTTCTCCAGATAAAACACCAGTGTTACAATCCATACTTCTTCCATGCTCCACAGCCAAGGCTGCATTTAACACTAGGAAAGCCAAACCACAGGAATCATCATCAAAACCAATGACGTCCAGTGAAACTGGGAGGGATATGCTTTCGTTAGTCTTCTTCTGGCTTAGACCGTGAGGTTTTCCTGGGCCAACTTTGTTTTTTATTGAGTCCTTCACTAAGTCTTCCTGGAGTGTCTCCTGTGCCCGTATGTACAGCAACTAGGGGGTGACAGAGGAAAAGATACCAGGTTTCCTGGTTACTTCACCCTCACCAACTTCTTAATCTATAGGAGTTACAAACAGAAAAAAGAAACTGATATCACAGACAGCAAGGTATAGTGAAGATAGCACCTTGCAGAGAGTTAGAAGACCAGTGTCTAGCCTCAGCCAACACTAGTGACATGACCTTGAGCTAGTGTCATGCTCACTGTGGACCTCAGTTCCCCTATCTATAAAATGAAGGGACAGGATAAACAATCTCATAGGCTGTGGCCTGACAGTGGTAGAAAGACAGTGTTAGACGAATTGTTTCAAGCTCTCAGACCTACGAGAAATCTCAGGGCAAGGCAAGTGAGCCAATTTAAAAGAAGAATTGGTTCTGTCTTAGATCCAGAATGCAATAAGGGGGGGTGCCTCATTGCTGCAGCTCCAACACGATGGCAGTAATAATCTGGAAGAGATCCCTTTCAGCTACTGTTTCAGGGAACAGCTTCATTTACATTTTCTCACCTTGCACGGCCCCACAGGGCCAAACCTGCAAACCAAGGAGTAAGGATGCCGAGAGTGGCTCATTTCTGGTATCTCCCCCCTACTTATTCCCTGGGTCAGGCCCAGGGTCTTAGAAGAGCACTGTGAGGTAAAGGGCAAGGTAAGGCAAAGCAGGCAAAGATAACATCTGTGCTCTGTTCTCTCAGGAAGTCAGCTACAAACTGTAACATATGTTTGAAGGGCTAGGGGGACTGGGAGATATAAGATACAGTGAATTATAGAAGAGAATCCTTTTTAGTTTATAGAGGTATATAAGACAGTTGTACACAACCTTCTACTTCTGGTTTGGGCATCAATACACTGATGTACTGATAAACTATGATGAATTGTTTAATTCAACAGTTATTAAAACAACAGTCTCCCTCAGATGCTTGCTAAGGAGAGAGAAAACTAACTCAGCCCCTTGCTTTTTAAAAAAATTTTTATTTTATTTTATTTCATTTTTTTAGACACAGGGTCTCACTCTGTAACCCAGGCTAGAATGAAGTGGTGCTATCACAATTCACTGTAACCTTGAATCCTGGGCTCAAGTGATCTTCCCATGTCAGCCTCCCAAGTAGCTGGGACTACAGGTTCATGCACTACCACATCTCACTAATTTTTTAAATTTTTTGTAAAGACAGGGTCTCGCTATGTTGCCCAGGCTGGTTTTGAACTCCTAGCTTCCAGCAATCCTCCTATCTTGGCCTCCCAAAGTGCTGGGATTACAGGCATAAGCCACCATGCCCAGCCAGCCTCCTGCTCTTAAGAGGTTCAAAATGTGCAGGGTGAGGCAGACAGCTAAATGAATAATCACAGTATAACAAAGGCCTATACAAATGCTATGAAGGCACAAAAATGGGCATGACTACCTCAACAGAAGAGCTCAAAGGCAGTGTCATTGAAAAGGTGACATATAAACTGGGTCTTGAAGGATGAGTAAGTATACATGGGGTAGAGAAGACAGGAAGGATATTCTTGACACAGGGAAGAGAATGTACAAAGACTTGAGATATGAAAAAGCCTGTCATGCTTCAGAAACAGCAAGCAGCCTGGTAAAGCTGAAACACAGGATGGGTAAGTGTAGTAACCTTGCCTTATTTAGGACCCTACTCCTCAAATAAGACTGCAAAGTCTCTAGAAGAAGAAGAGAAGAGTGCTGAAATGCAGTTGAAGGCACAAATACACATTCCACCTCCTCTCCTACCTTTCCCTGGACTCTGACCTACACACACTTCCCTCTCCCACCCAGTAACATACCCCTGACAACTCTGGGAAAGAAAAAACCCTCTCCACTCTAAGGTCAGAATCTCCAGTTGAAGAGGTAGGTCCTCTACTGAAGCAGAGAAAGGAATACCCTAGGTCCCTAGAAAAGGGATATTAAGTACTAATTTACAAAGATCCAACCCTAGCAGCCATCTAGTGAGACATCCCCAGTTTCCATCCTCCTGAGAATGCTATAGGAGCTGGCATAAGAAAGGCTGCCCAGCAAATCCAGAGCTAATCTACTCTTTAAAAATGACTCCAGTTACAGTTATATTGTTGCCTCATACTAAACACAAAAATGGAAATTTTAGATTAAAAAAAAAAAAAAGATTCTAGATTGTCCTAGACAATCTAGATTGTCTATTCTGTCCTGCCCAAGCAGGACACATGTCTGAGTATTAGTCATGCTGAAAATCCTTAGGTTACTGACACAGTGAGGCCAGGCAGACAAATCAAGGTAGGCAAAGCCAAAAAAGCCATGGAAACGAGATGACATGCAAGGCGTGACATCTGTAACTACATTGAGAAACAGCTGGGAGTAGGAGAGAAACAGGGACTCTAGAGTTAAACCTGCACTCTAACCCCAAACCACTACTTAACTACCTTACTTATTAGTTCACTAAACTTCAGTCTCATCATCTATAAATGAGAATAATAATAGTGTTTACTTCAGAGCATTACTGGGAGTATTAAACGAAGTAAAGAATACAAATCACCTAGCATGGGGCACACAGTCAGTGTTTAAATAACTTTACTTCGTTTCTCTTTCACCAAGGCCACAATGGTACACCATTGCACAATTAGAGAAGGGTGGCCCTATTCACAACACAGCCTATGTGAACAGCACACCCTGGACTCACGAAATTCACAGTCCAAGACAGCCAGCCACTAAGACTTCTGCAGTATCAGAATTCAGAAACACAGAACTCAAAAGAATTAACGAGGAAAAAATCAAACAACCCCATCAATAAATGGGCAACGGAAATGAACACAAACTTTTCCAAAAAAAACAGAATAATGGCTAGCAAACATATTAAAAAATGCTCAACATCTCCAATCATTAGAGAAATGCAAATCAAAACCACAATGAGGTATCACCTAACCCCAGTGAGACTGGCCTCTATCAAAAACTCTCAAAACAACAAATGCTGGCGAGGATGTGGAGAAACAGGAACACTCTTACACTGCTGGTGGGACTGCAAATTAGTGCAACCTCTGTGGAAAAGAATTTGGAGATACCTCAAAGAGCTAAAAATAGAAATACCATTCAATCCAGCAACAGCATTATTAGGCATCTACCCAAAAGAGCATAAGACATTCTATAATAAAGACATCTGCACCCGCATGTTTATGGCAGCACAATTCACTATTGCAAGGACGTGGGAACAACCCAAGTGCCTGTCAATTCATGAGTGGATTATTAAAATTTGGTATATGTATACAATGGAATATTACTCAATTATAAGAAACGACAGTGAGCTAGCACCGCTTATATTATTCTGGATTGAGCTTGAGCCCATTATCCGAAGTGAGGTGACACAAAATCGGAAGAAAGATCTTCACATGAACTCGCCATCAAATTGGTACTGACTGATTAACACTATGGTGCTCAAATGGTGGTGGTGTTCACCAGGGATTAGGGGGTTAGTGGGGTAGACGCACAACTGAGGGATGTGGTGAGCATTGTGGAGGGGAGGAGCATACCTCTAACCCTTGCTAGAGAGAGGCAAAGATATAAAATGTAACCAAAATATTTGTACTCTCATATTTTCCTGAAATAAAAAAAAAAAAGAATTCAGAAACACAGAGCTAAAATACCACCTCAGGTGTATTCAAGACAATAGATGAGTCTGAGGCCACACATCAATCATAAAACAAATATGAGACACCAAGGACACAGAGCTCTGAAAACTGAGGCAACTTCATCTCAAAAAGCCAAAAGCCTCTTTTTTATGTTTTCTGCTGGAGCAAAAGCCAACTTCTGGGCTTCTGTTAACTTCAAATCTGTACATGCTCCTACCTTAGTCAATTCAGGCTGCTATAATGAAAATACCATAGACAGGATGTTTAAACAAACTTATTTCTCACAGTTTTGGAGGCTAGGAAGTCCAAGGTCAAGGCATCAACAGATCCAGTGGCTAGTGAGGGCCTGTTTCCTGGTTCATAGAAAACTACCTTCTTGCTGTGTCCTGCCATGGCAGAAGGGGCAGGGGAGCTCTCTTTGGTCTCTTTTCTAAGGGCACTAATCCTACTCATGAAGGCTCTACCCTTATGACCTAATCATCTACAAAAGGCCCTACCTCCTAATTACCATCACATTGGGGGTTAGGATTTTGACATCTGAATTTTTGAGGGATACAAACATTCAATTTATAGCATTCTACCCCCAACCCCCAAATATCATGTCCTTCTCACGTGCAAAACACATTCATCACATGTCAATATCCCCAAAAGTATAACTTGTTCTAGCATCACCTCTAAAGTTTAAAATCCAATGTCTCATCCAAATATCATCTAAATTAGATAGGAGTGAGACTCAAAGTATGATTTATCCTGAGGCAAATTGCTCTCCAGCTGTGAACCTATGAAACAAAACAAAATATGTGCTTCAAAATACAATGGCAGGACAGGCACAAGATATATATTTCTATTCCAAAAGAAAGAAATAGGAAAGAAGAAAGGGTAACAGGCCCCAAATAAGTCCAAACTACAAGACAAATTCCATGAGGCCTTAAGGCTCAAAAATAATCCTCTTTGGCTCAATGTTCTATCCTCCAGGCCCATTCAGGTGCAGGTCCTGCGGGATCCACTATGGCAGTGGTCCTGCCCAGCAGTTTTGCTGAACAGGGGTTGGACCCCCATGGCTCTAACCAGCCCTACCCCCAGAGCTTCGGGCTACCTTGCCCCTATAGCTTTAGATGGAGGCCATATGGCCTGTTGAAAGTAAGGTGAAAAGGAACCAGCCCTAATGATCTCTGAATTGCTTTGGGGTCATTCTTCCCTCTCTTGAAGAATAGTGCCTGGCTTCTATTAAAGTGACTGATTAGGCTTGTGGCTAACACCCATAGTAATCTCCTTATCAAACAGTCACCCAGCTACACCCTTAATGCCCTCTTCCAACATGCGTTCTCATTTTTTGCAATAGGGATAGGCTAAGAATTTTCCAAATTCTATCATTAAGTCACTTCTCTCCTCCTGCATTTTACTATAAGCAGTCAGGAGGTGCCAAGCTGCACCTTCAACAATTTTGCTTAGAAATTGCTAAATACTTAATTTCATTACCCACAAGTTCTACTTTCCATAAAACACTACAACACAAATACAATTCAGCCAAATTCTTTGACATTTTATAATAAAGACTGCTTTTCCTCTAGCTTTCATAACGTGTTCCTCATTTCCATCTGAGACCTCATGAGAATGGTCTTTACCATTCATATTTCTACCAACATTCTGTTCAGGATTGCTCAGATGTTCCCTGGTAAGACTGAAGCTTTCTCTATAGCTCTCCCCTTTTCTTTCTGAACCATCACCAGAATCACTTCTAAAGGTCTGTTCATGGCAATGTAGGCCTTTTCTAGCATGCACCTCTAAACTCTTCCAGGCTCTGCTCATTATCCAATTCCAAAGCTGCTTCCACATTTTTAGGTATTTGTTTTGGCAGCTCCCCCACTTCTCAGTACCAATTTCTGTCTCGGTTCATTTGGACTGCTATAACAAAAATACCATATACTGGGTGGCTTATACACCAAATATGTTTGTTTCAGAGTTCTAGAGGCTAGAAAGTCCAAGACAAAGGCACCAGAAGATTCAGTTTCTGGTAAGAGCATGCTTTCTGGTTCATAGAAAACCACCTTCTCACCATGTCCTGCCATGACAGAAGAGGCAAGGGAACTCTCTGAGGTCTCTTTTCTAAGAGCGCTAATCCCATTGATGAGGACTCTGTCCTCATAACCTCATCACCTACCAAAGGCCCCATCTCCTAATACCATCACATTAGCGGTTAGATCTTGATATATTAATTTTAGGGAAATACAAACATTCAGCCTATGGCAGAGCTCCATCAATCAAGGATCTCGTGAGTGTAAAGCCAAGAATAGGAGCAAATGCTAAGAATTTCCAGCTGAGGTCTATGTCCTCTCTGCCTGACAGGTGGGCCAAATACTCAAGGACAGGCAGTTTTTCTAAAGATATTAAGTCCTGTCACATGTGACCCAGGAGACTGAGCCCAAGATCTGGGTGACCTTAGTATCTTGGATACCAAGAAATGACATCACTACTCCTACATTTATCCAGGGCAGGTAGGGACCACGTCTTATTGTTTTTATATTTTCAAAACTAGTACATCATATGCTATAACCTACCAAGTTGTGAAGGGTTGCTGAATAAATGAACCAACATGGGCATGGTTTTATCCTTATTACCTGGCCTTTAGGCCTTTGCATATACTCTTCCTGCTACCTACAATTACCTTTCTTAACTCCATTTACTTAATTAATTCTTCTCAATTTTTAGGTCTCAACTTAAATGTCACCTCCTTAGATAACATCAGGTCTTTCTCAACACTCTAAACAATATTAAAGTTCCCCCGCTACATGTACCCTCTCATCACCTCCCTTATTTCCACTTCATAACATTCATCAGACTTCATTATGATTATGTCTCTCATTTTGCCTTCTCTACTATACTGTAAGCTCTAGAAGACCAAGAACCATATCTTTCTTGTTCACTACACTGATTCCCAGGGCCTAGCATACAGTACCTGGTACAGACATAGTGCCCAATATGTTAAAAGAATGACTGAATACATGAATGAATGAATGACAGAGCTCCAGTCCAAAATGATTCTGAAGTAGCTGAGGATTCAAAACTGTCTGCTTAGGCCTAAGATGGCAATAGTTACTTTTTTTTTTTTGAGACAGTCTCACTCTGCTGCCCAGGCTAGAGTGCCATGGTGTCAGCCTAGCTCACAGCAACCTCAAACTCCTGGGCTCAAGCAATCCTTCTGCCTCAGCCTCCCGAGTAGCTGGGACTACAGGCATGCACCACCATGCCCAGCTAATTTTTTCTATATATTTTTAGTTGTCCAGCTAATTTCTTTCTATTTTTAGTAGAGACGGAGGGGTCTCACTCTTGCTCAGGCTGGTCTCGAACTCCTGACCTCCAGCAATCGGCCCGCCTCAGCCTCCCAGAGTGCTAGGATTACAGGCGTGTGCCACCACGCCTGGCCAATAGTTACTTTTTGACTAGAACCTTAATAGAGCCTATAAATACCCATGCATAGAAGATGACAGCAGATTTGGTGAACAAAGAACAATCTGTATGATAGGGAATAAGAGGCGACAAAGTGGGGTTATGAAGCAGGAACACTACTTCTTCTGAATGCCTTTATGCTATGCTAAGAAACATGGTTTATTAAACTGCTGGATAGCCACAACTTGACTTAAGTTAACTAAGGTCACATGGACCTATGATAGGTACCATCCTGCTATACCCATCCACTGAGCTCCTTCTATTGCCCACAGAATGATAGACCTTATTCCCCTCCCTTCAGGTTTACCCCCATTTTCCTGAGCTATATGGGATAATTCAGTAATGTAAGTGTCCCCAAAGACAGCCTATCTAAATTATCTTAGCCCAGTTTTACTAGAAAGTTATAAACAAGGAAGCCGTCAATTTTGAAGAGCAAAATCAGAAGGCCTGGATTCAAGTCTGGCTAGCTATGCGACATTAGGTTACTTAGTCAATCTTTCTGAGTTTTAGTAATCTACTCTGTAAAATGAGAATAATACCTATCTCACTAAGTTGTGGGGAAGACTGTGGTAATATATGCAAAGTGCCTAGCACTAGCACAGTACCTTACATACAATGAGGGTCCAACACATGTTTATTTTTAAAAAATCCTACCCAGGGCATAAGGGAATTGATACTTCCTCCTAAATGCTAAGCATTTTCACTTGACCCATTAGGCCAGAGGCTACTAATAACAGAGCTGGGCCTGCACTGCCTCCTAAAAGAGGATGGGCAGATTGCCTTGTTTCCATTCTCTGTCCAGCTGTCTAAGCACCAAAGAAATTACCAGCAAGCAAAATGCTGGGAGTAGGGAGGTAGGGGAAGAGCTGAGGCTCTTCAGATCTATTAATAGCCTGGTCACATGTCCAGAGAGGCACAGAACTGTTGTCTGTAAACCTGGTAACCTGAGGCCCAAGACAAGCAATTTAAGATGAGTGTGTGTTTCGGATCAAAAATTGCAGATTGGGGTCCACATTGAATAATGAAATGTGGGAGCAGAGCAAAGCAACCAGAAGTAAAGTGTTGACTCTTCCCAAGATGCAGAGAAAGAAACAGCAGAATAAATTCTTCACCCTCTCCAACCCTGCTAGCTTTACGTTACAGTAAGCCTCAGATGGGACTTAGCCTTTTTAAGGATTTCAGTTTGCCTTTGGAAATATCTTCAGAGACCCACTCTACTCACGATTGTGTCACCTTGGACAAGTCACTGCTCTCTAGGCTTATTTCTACATCTGAAACTCAAGAAGGCTAGACCAGATCCCTACATCTTGATGAGCTTGCTCACAGATCTTTACCTCAAAATCCCAGCCCTGATTTATGAGAAAGCCAAAGTTTAAACCATTGTGTTCTACAGACAAAGAGACAGGGATCTCAGGAATACTACCCTCTGCTACCAACCTCAGCCACTCCACCGGGAAGAGAGGAAAGGAACATAAAGAACTGGGAACAAGCCATCCCAATTTCTCAAAATCCCAGCATCTCCAACCTCAGAATGCCATTATCTCATAGACCCCAGCAAGGGGCTCAGTAAATGCAAGCAAATGACTTCATAGGATCAGAATGTAGTGTGCTGCCAGTTCCCATACAGTCCCTTAAAGGACAGACCTGAAACAGAGGGTCTGCCAGCTTTAAAACAAAAAAGGAAAAAAGGGGGGAAAGGGCCTATATTTCCTGCCTTTCCCAATCTTAGCACCACCATTAGAGGAAAAGCAAAACAGGACACATCTGTAAGAAACTTAACAAGAATCATAAAGTTATTAGGTGGCAGATATGAGATTTAAATACAATTCTATATTTGCGTGTATGTATACGCAATTGTCTTTGGGTATATGGTCTTTTCTTTACTAAAAAGCCCCATAATGAAGACTAAAGAAGTGATGGCTTCTAGAATGCCAGAAAAGCTGTTAGACTGCCCTGTGACACCAGAAAGGGATTCAGGTTCTTGTAGGCACTTTGGAGCTATGTGGGATGCCCCCCTACACACACATACACACACACAAACACACACGCACACAATCACACATTCCAGGGCTAAACTAAAAAATCCAGAGTATGGATAAACCAAGCGAGTTTGGAAAAAAGAATAGTTCCCAAGCCAGTAAAATTTGACTATTATACAGGATTATACCTGTCTTAACATGTCTAAAGAAAAAATGAGTCCTTCATTAGGGAGGCTGTTCAGCCATGAAAGCTGAGAAAAACTGAGTCACTAACATTTATTGCCAGTGCCCATCATTCATTCATTCCAGAAAAATTTACTGAGCACCTACTACATGCCCAGTACAATTCTAGGCCCTGGGGAAACGGTGATCCTAACATCCCAAAGGGAGAGGGAGCCAACAAAGTTCAAACATTTCAGTTCTTTCCCATGATCTTTCTATCCATATTGTGAGACAAATGAATCAGGCTATTATAGCTGCTCTATCAGCAGGCTTCTTAGTTGCAACAACTTGGTTTGTAAGTTCAGCAATCAAAACTGATTCTGGCCAGTTTGAGCAGAGGAAAGAACTTAACAAAAGAGTAACTCAGACTCACCTGGAGAAGTTATGGATGCCAAGAATAATACCTAAAACCAGGTTGCAGAACTAGTCTGATCAGGACACCTCTGCTTCCACTGCCAACCTCCACTATCCCTAGCCACTTTAATATCACTGCCACTGCTGCCTCAGAAACTTGATTTTGCATATGCACCACCGCTACTGCACCCTGCTTCTTTGCATCACAAATCATTTAGAGTCAAAGACCATGGGGAGATGAGCAGACCAAAAGAACCCCTAGCAAACTGCAAAAGAGGTTAAAAAGTAAATATCTGGCATTTTAGGTGAAGAAATTCTTTTTTTTTTTTTTTTTTTTTTTAAGACAGAGTCTCACTTTGTTGCCCTGGCTAGAGTGCCATGGCATCAGCCTAGCTCACAGCAACCTCAAACTCCTGGGCTCAAGCAATCCTTCTGCCTCAGCCTCCCGAGTAGCTGGGACTACAGGCATGCGCCACCATGCCTGGCTAATTTTTCTATATATTTTTAGTTGGCCAATTAATTTCTTTCTATTTATAGTAGAGACG
>CAUYRT010090352.1:0-29721 GCA_963574885.1 Lepilemur ruficaudatus | reverse complement strand
TCACATAAATCAGTTTTAGAAGATTTCCTTCCCCCTATTAAGTCCCCTAATTCCCATCCGCAACTACATTCAAGCATGCCTCTCCCGATCACAATGCTCTCCACAGAAACATTTTATATTTCTGACTCACTTCATTTTAGTATTTTCACTGAGAGATTAATGAATTAAGGGGGGGAGGGAGTAAGAGAATTAAAATGTTTTTAGTTCTTAGTAAGATACTCCCCAAATCTAATTCACATCTTGAAGCATAGTTTGTTTTAGTAGAAAATCACAATTGAAATTAATGGACTGATGTTGCTGTTACTGTCTCTCAACTCTCAGACCTATGTTCCCTGATGCCCAGATGAAAAATTACAACACTCTAAAGGGGAAATTTATATCAAAATATAGGATCATCTGATGCTATTGTTTTTGCCACCAAAATTATGTAGTTATGTTTTCAGGTATGCAGTATGTGCTTATGGGTACTAGTATTTAATTATCATGAAACTGAATAATGTGTTACTTTCTTTAGCTTCTCTAATATTCATACATAGATTCTCTAGAGTAAGAATCATTACACATTAAACAAAAAATAATCTACATATATCATCTTTTTATTTAAAAAGTAATGCATGTTTACTGTGTTTTTATATGGGAAAAATATTTTTTGGTAACACAGATTATAAATTATTTACATTTTGAGTCCAAAAAAAGGTAAAATAAGCAGCAAAATATACAAATCGACAATATGCCATAAAGACAGCGGACGTGTCACGTGGCTCACCTTTCAAAGCATGCTTCTGTGCTCTTCTACTGACCGCCAGAAGTGACATCAGTGCATTTGCAGCGACCCTTTTCAGGATATCTTTGGAGGATTTTCCCTCATAGCACTGCAGAGAATATAGATCAAACTATCTCGGAGAAAATTCTAATCTAGAGTAAAACTGTTGTGACTAAAGGCATTTTCTGCATAAAACATATTGCTAGGTTTCAACTATCGTGTGAAATTCACTGGAATTTGATAAATCATTAATATTTGAGAGTGCTCTATGTGGATAAGACTATATAAGAAGTTTATAATATGGAAAAGGCCAATAATCAGTCTCAAAGATTCATCATCCACAGAAAAAATTCTTTAAGTAGTATTGACACATAGCAAGTTCATGCACTTACTCAAGCTCACCAGGTCAGATATATACACATATTATGTATGTAACTTATTAAAACAAGTCCTTGTAAAACCGTTGCACAGGAGAACTGTCATCAAATTCTTCCTTTCTCCTTCTGGGGACAAATTCCTCTCCCTCCATTTCCACCTAACATACCCTTGTATCTCGGGTGATTTGGTTCCTTCCATCTTTCATTTCTATGGTAACATGTACTTGTCACATGACATAATTTTTCAACAAAAATATTGCTTAATTTTTTTGATTCATATAAATGGAAAACAACTTGTAATTTTGAAAATACTAACATTTTGGTATATTTCCTTTATAAATGTGAATTTATGAGTGACAAAAATTTTCATAAAAACATTTCAAACACGCAAAAGTAGAAAAACAGAATAACGAACTTCAGACTCTCTTTAAAAAAATTTTGAAGATTTTAAAGTACATTACTAGCTATCATAGAGTGTCATATTATAGCATACACAGCTACAAAGTGATTATCATGCCAACATAATTAAAAATAATTTCTCAGAATCAACTAATATCTAGTGAAAATTCAGATTTTTTTTCTCTGGTCTCAAAAATGTCTTTTCCCAGTTGGTTTGTTGGAATCAGGACCCAATGAAGTCTTCACATCATATCTCCTAAATCTAGAGCACCACCCTCCAGCCCCATGACCACCAAGAATACTGTGTCGCTGCTGTAGTTCCTCCCCTCACGCTATTGGACTGTTGACCACAGCACAGCAGTCATCCCACAGAATGCCCCACATTCTCGATTTGCCTGTTTGCTTCCTCATGATGGTGCTTAACTTGTTTTTTTCTCCTCTGTATTTTCCATTTACTGGATGTTTTAGCTCTAGTCTTGACCAGATTTAGGTTCAACTTTCGGTGGTAAGAGCTCATGTGGATATATGAATAAATTTCTATTACAATTCTGAGGGGTTCAAAAATTCCAGTTTAAGAATCCAGATGTTCCTCATTTGCTTAAAAAAATTAGATAGAATTCAAATTCATAACTTTTCCTATTAGTAATTTTCAAAATGATCTAGCTTTATCACATTATTAAAATTAAGCTTAAATTATATTAATTTTACACAAAATACAATATAGAATAATTATTACACACAACTCCACTTACACGCCCTGACTGGCTTACGCTTGGTAACACGACCCTGGGGAAGCCCGCACAGTGGGGGCACTCACAGCCTTACCACCAGCCAATGATTCCATTTTAAAAACCTCCCTTGGGCTGCTGCCTCCGACCAGGCAGGTCCCCATTTGGCCAATGGATTAGATATTAAACACCTAGACCCAGGAATGCTTAATAAAGACCATGCTGAGTGTAACCATGAAGATGAAAGGAAAGAAAAGCTAAGAAAGTATTATAAATGACGAATATATGTAGAGTATAATCATTATCATTACCTATGAGAATCCTAATTTGTCTATAAATGTAATCTTCACCATTAAGAAGAAAATAACTCTCATATACACACCCTTATTGCACGTATTAGTGATTTGAGAAAAACCAAACTGATCCCATGGAAAGTACTAACACCTACTATATGTAATGGGGGTGGCAGGTTAGACTTCTAAAGAAATAGTTGCGTGCACAGATGTGCATATATAATAGCTGTATGCACAGATGTGTTTTTTAATTCCTTCTTGAAATCCCATTAGAATGACAGAACTGGAATTACACACACACACATACATAACAAAGGTCTGGAAACTAGAAACCAGATGGGTGAATGACAAATGTATTAAGCTTGACAATCCTGAATGCTAAGTGGTGAGTGGGAAAAGCTGAATATTACCCCAGTCTATACACTGAACTGCCCAAGGCTGAAGAAGTTTAGCACCAGGAACCCTGGAAGTGAAGATGAAGGAGGATTGTTTGAAAAGTTTCTAAGAAGCAGTTAGATTCCCAGATTCTGCCTGCCACTCACTAATAACTTCTGCACAGCCAAGCCACTCCTCCAAACCCTCGCAAAAACCTGGATGTTTAGCCTCTGGAGAGGAAAAGTTGGAAAGATTCTCAACTGGCAGAGACCAAGCATATTTGCAGGCAAGGGTTCTCTACTGAAAACCTGAAGGACTAAATGAAATTGTGCAAACTAAATTCTGACACCCCAGTTTTCTTCCCCTACTTTGCTACAAAACACTTGGCATTTGGGTTTTCACCTCCAGGCAAGAGATCAGAAGATTCTTCTCTAGGCAATTTGACAAGCCCCGGAAAAGAAGCCCACAGAATAATCCCTGCAAGTCCCCTTGCACAGTAAAGCTAGCAGCTGACAAGCTCCACTCATATGCTCAGTGCTGCCAATCTGCTTTGAGTCTCCCCGTCTTAAATAGAACAGATAGCCAGGATTACCAGACACTGAAGGAAAGCCCATCAACAGAAAATAGAGACTAAAACAAATAGAGAAGACACAAAAGAGAGATTATATAGGAAAAAGAAAACTTAACAGGCAGTTCCAAACATACAGAGCATGCAAAGTGGAAGGAATGGCAATGATGTAATCAAAACCACATGCGTTTATAGATGGCCAGAGCCCCCAAGAGAGCTCAGCACAACGGATAAAACAGACCCACACCTAGGCACTTCATTACAAAATCTTAGAAGAGTAGAGAAAAAGGGAAGATTCTAAAAACTTCCAGGGAGAGAGAAACCAAGAATCATAATGGCTTCAGAATTTTCTACAGAAACACTGAGAATTAGAGGGAATGGATGATGCTTTCTAAATTCTCAAGTAAATGATTTCCAATCTGGAATCCTCACTAGCCAAATTATGAATTATAATAGATGTCAGGGTAGATAAAGACTTTCAGACACATACATCTCAAAAAACCCTCCTATGCACCTTTTCTCTGGAAGCTATGGGAGAAAGGACTCTACACCAAAAGGAGAATGTTGATCAGAAAAGAAAGACCCAGGGTAGGGGACAGGACACAGGAAACTGCACGCAGCAGGGAAGTGGAGGAACTGCCCAGGAACAAAGTGAATGCAGATCGCAGGATGACAATGACGCCAAGTAGGTGAGCAGGAATTAGGAGAGATTTCTTCCAGAAGGTGAAGTGATACTAAGTTCTAACAATTCTGAACATACTCAGATGTCATTTAATTGCTGGCAAAGAGCATGAAGATTATTAGTGATAATAGAGAGTCAGCAAATAAAAAAATAATAATTACCCCTAAGGAAAACAAAAGCTGTCCAGGAAAAGAAAGTTAAACATCGTCTGCAACATGGTTTGGTTGTATATGGTGCTGTCACAGATCAACACTGGTCATGCCGCCTGTTCTCTAACAGGCATTATATCAATATTGGGGGAATGGGAAGGAAGCACATTTTGGCAGGTAGGTAGGTAGGCCGGGCATGGAAAGAGAGCTAAAGTCTCATTTTCCACGGAAGGAATACAAAAGGTAATGTTCAGACCTGAATAATCAAGATACAGGAATATAAGCATGTTAATTAGAGACCTAAGAGGGAGACTATAAAATAATTAGCCAAACCAGGTATAAGTGGTCACCTCTGAGAAAATGAAGGATGAAGGCAGAAGCCTTCTACTTTTAGTAAAAACTTAGAACTGCCTGGAGCTCTAAAATGTGTACATGGGAAAACTGATATGAAAGCCAAAAACCAAAAACAAACAAAAAAGAGAGAACAAGGACTAACCTATGATAAATCCATATACTTGTCAACATATACTGAAGAAAGGTCAGAGTAAAGGATTTAACTTCTATCATTTTTCATGTAGTACTTATCGCAGACTGAAAAGCAGTCTGAGCCTCTGTACACAGAGCAGGTGGGCATGGCTGCAAGCGTGAGAAGCCCAAAGGCAGGAAGGCTACGAACAACCTCAAGTGGCATGACTAGCTACTGGATGATGCAAATATTCAAAAGAGAAAAAATAAATCAGGAAGATATAGAGCAAGAAATAATATCTTTTCATCAACCTCTGGTAGAAGAAAATAAAAGCACTCAATGAAATTTATTTAATTTTATGCTTTTTTTAGATTAATCCCTTCTGTACATTCAGTGATGCAGGGTATTCTAGGTCAAGACATTTTTGCTTTCTTTCCAAAAGGTACTTAATGTAAAGAACAGGTTTTTTCATTACTGTGAACATTCATCAACACAGTAGTAACTTAAATATATAAGCCTTCTCTTCAAAAGACTGACCCTTGAATTTTACCATACACTAAACATGAGTGCAAAACGTATCTCCTAAAATGTGACACAACAGTTAGTTGTTTGTTTGCATTACTATGCTTGGATATCAGATCAACGATAAGGAGCAAAATTAATTTAACATATCAATTGAAGACAAAACCTATTACATATAGATTTTTATTAATGTTGTTATCAATATATATTGCAAATAAAACATATTGAGTATAGCAGCTCCCCCTTATCTGTGGGGGATCTGTTCCAAGACCCCCAGTGAATGTCTAAAATCTTGGATAGTACCAAACCTTGGACATTATGTTTTTCTATACATATATAATTATTAATATGATAAAGTTTAACTTGTAAGTTAGGCACAGTAGGAGATTAACAACTACTAATAAAATAGAACAATTATAATAAAGTATAGTAAAAGTTATGTGAATGTGATCTCTTTCTCTTAAAATACCTTCCTGTACTGCACTCACCCTTCTTCCTCCTGTGAACTGTAGTCTGATAACTGAGACGCTGCTGAGTGACTAATGGGTGGTGAATGTACACAGCATGGATATGCTGGACAAAGGGATGATTTACATCCTGGGCTACTCAGAATGGCACACAATTTAAAACTTACGAGTTATTTCTGGAATTTTCCATTTAATATTTTTTGGCCATGGTTGACCGTGCATAACTGAAACCATGGAAGGCAAAAATCACACATAAGGGGGACAACTACCTCTCCATAAACTGAGGATGGTAAGATCTCCATTAAAGTCAAATGTGGTCAATATTTTCTGGACAAGAGACAGCTAATAATTTCTTAGAGAATATTCAAATTCTGAAACCACCTCAAAATGGGAATTATGAAAAATTAAATCTACACGATTTAATATGTAAGATCTGCCATTCTGGCCTAGGAAAGGGAGGGAGGAGCCAGGCACTCTGTGCTCGTGGCAGTCTTCTGAGGAGGAAGTCATTTAATTCCCGGAAGAGGAAAGCAGGTCGACAAGAGCAAAAGCCTCCCAGGAGAAATATGCTCCACGAAAGCCAAAGTTAGGAAATTAATAATTAAATCAGATCAGGGGAGAGGGGAAGGCATTTTGAAAAAGTGTGAACTTAAGTTTTTCTGTTTATTATTCTTTAACGTGCAAAATCAGAGTCAGGTAATTACTGGGAAATAAAACCTGTAGTTCTGATGGGGAATGAGACAACCGGGACAACGTCCGGTTTTTGTTTTCGACTAAGCAAACTTGAGTGAAATGAGAGTGAGGTAGTAGCTGCAGGGAAGCTGCAGTCTCAAAAGAGTAAATGGCTTCTAGAGAAACGTTCTGAGGATGCTTTTCCCCCTAGAGTTCCAGGCTTCTGAAGTTGCTTCTGGAGACAGATGACAAAATGAAGCCTTGTCAGGCTTCCTATCTATGCCAGACAGGAAACCAGATTCTGCAGGGTAAGGGAGATAAAGTCCACTGAGCAGTCTCACGATACCCTCCACAAGACAGCTTCCAGCTGGGCCAGGAAGCGTCCTCTCCTCTCCTACCAACCTTTTCTGCACCTCAACATAATCAAGTCTGGTTCCGCAAATGCCCAGTGCTTGTACCAGAAATATCTGCATGACCATGACTTTCACAGACAAAAAAAGAGGTGAAAATTTCCAAATTCTAAACAGCAAAGGGACTGTAACAAATTGGCAGACAGGAACAACCTTTTTTGTACAATAAAATGAAGCTGGCTTATTGGGAAGCTGAAGCAAATCCTTTGGTGCACAATTCTACTACCCTTCTACCTTTTTAATGATTTGTATCTTCTTACTGAAAGACAAATGTGGTTAATTTATATAAATCAAATGCCACTTAAAAATATTTTCAAAGATAGAGACATATTTTTATAATGGCAATAAATTTTGAATCATAACTGCATTCCTGAAATATATAGCCATTTTAATCATGACATGAAACACTGTTTTAAGAAACTGACTTAGAGTAGTAATATTTCCTTTCAAATTTTTACATCATATTCATTAAAGAAACCAGTCAGCATCAGAGGGCTGAGACTGGACAGGAGATGGTAGGTAATTTAACTGTTATACTTCTGTATTATTTAAACAGTCATAATGAGCATTAATTTTTTATAACTCAAATGACTGAAAAAGATTTTAACAATACCAAGACTGAAAGTCAATTCATTTAAACACTAAATAAATAAAGTTTTAAAAAACCAAGAAATCACATACCTGAAGAATTACTTCATTAAGTCGTTCTAGAGATTTCTGATTTTCCTGAGTTTTATCAAGAAGTGATGCCATTGTTGAACTGTGACATAAACTTGTTTTGTCCTTATCCTGAAGATGCCTTTTTGCTTCTTCAGTCAAGAGAACAGAAAGGAACTGCAGGCTGGCAGTAAAGAGGGCAGGGCAGGTGATAGACAAGCCCACACATTTGCAGAACATATCTAAAAGAGAGAACAATTTCATATGTAAATGTTTGAAAATTTCTTCAAAATTACACAAAGAAGAAGTGAATCAGACTGATTTACTGTTTACACTTTACTTATTTCTAATGAAGTAAAGCTATCAATAGTTCAAGTATAATAAGAATAACTCCAGTGTTTAAAAGCAATTTAAATAGTAAGCATTAGTATACTGAGTCAAGGAATCTATCTAGTTTTCATTATACAGGTTTGTTTATATGAAAGGAGAGAGAGCGAGCGAGTGTGTGTATTTTTACAAATGCACGTAAACACAATATAGGAGGACAGTATTTAGATGAGTTTGGGATCTACTGGGATACACAAAGTCTCTAGAATTTTTAACATTTTAATTTTGATTTCAATACTAACCTAAAAAAAAGTAAAATAACTACTCTGAATCATCTAGATTGCCATCTTATTTATAGGTGTGATTGTGTTTGTTTTCAAACAAGTTGGTGCCAAATAGTACTTGCAAGCAAGACTTAGCATGCAGTGTTAGCATAATATATGAATAAAGATTTCATAGTAGTTCAAATAGAACATGAGTGACAATGTACTAATTTGCAAACAAAACACAAAATGGAAAGAACAACTAAGTCAAACTCAAAAGAATTGACAATGAATCAGTCATTATTAAATTCCTATTGTGAGCATTGATTTAGTTTAATCAAAATAATATTTGTTCTTTTATATTAATATTATAAACTTAAAAAGTATTGGATTTATAATTTTGTTATGTTTGACTTTTATATTATTTTAGATTTATGCTTGAGAACTATAACCCTAATGAATTTTTACTTAGATTTAGGCATATATAAAGTTACATAAGAAAAATAAAGTAGTTAGCAGTAGGGTTTCTTCAGAATTGTGTTCATTTAAATCATGCTTGAACATCAGTCAAGTTTGAGAAAACACTGTTGCTGATAACATAAGTTTTAGAGGGACCATAAAACACATAGCACATGGAATGGAACTGATTTAAAAAAAATAACACCATGGCAAGATATATCAATGGCAATTTTTATTGGTTATATTTTCATAAACATTACTACTATAAAACTGTTTATGTATGTAGTAAGTTACTTTTAATGAGCAGTATTATTATATAAAACAGTATATATTTTATAGAAAGGTTTTGAATTTAATATGTATTTATTTTATCACTACGAAACAGTGTCAGGTCCTCAGGCTTAAGTCAGGAGTCAGCAAACTTTTTCTATAAAGAGCTAAATAGTAAATATTTTATATGCTTGGCAGGTCATTGCCTTTGTCACAACTATTCACCTCAACTGTTATAGCATGAAGTAGCCATACAGGCAATACATAAATGAATGAATGTGGCTGTGTTCCAATAAAACATTATTCACCAAAACAAGTTACATTATTATATAGTGCGAAGGAGGAAGGGAGAAGCAGGAAGAGGAGGAAAAGGAACAGGAAAAGGAAGAGGAGGAAGAGGAATACAAAATAAACAGGACTTAAACTAAAAAGTTTCTGTACAGTAAAGGAAATAATCAACAGAGTAAACAAATAATCTACAGAATGGGAGAAAATTCACAAACTATACATCTGACAAAGGACTAACATCCAGAATCTACAAAGAATTCAAAACAAATCAGCAAGAATGAACACAAATAACTTCATCAAAAAGTTAGCAAAAGACATGAACAGATGTTTCCTAAAAGAAGATAGACAAATAGCCAACAAACATACGAAAAAGTGCTTGTTCAATGTCACTAATCATCAAGGAAATGCAAATTAAAACCACAATAAGATATCACCTTACCCCTATCAGAATGCTATTATTAAAAAGTCAAAAAACAACAGATGTTGTAGATGCAATGAAAAGCGACCGCTTAAACCCTGCTGATGGGAATATAAATTAGTATGACCTCTATGGAAAACAGTATGGAAATTCCTCAAAGAAGTAAAAACAGACCCACCATTGGCCGAGCAATCCTACTACTGGGTATCTACCCAAAGGAAAATGAGCCATTTTATCAAAAAGACACCTGCACTCAAATGTTTATTGCAGCACAAGTCCCAATTGCAAAGTTTTATAATAACCTAAGTGACCATCTACTAATGAGCGTGTACATATACACACACACATACACACACAAACACACACACCACTGAGTACTACTATAGAGTAGTACACACTACAGAGTACTACTCAACCATAAAAAAGAATGAAATAATGTCTTTTGCAGCAACTTGGATGGAACTGGAGATCATCATCCTAAGAGAAATATCTCAGGAATGGAAAAACAAATTCTGCACGTTCTCACTTATAAATGGAAGCTAAATGATGGGTATATATGGTCATAAAGAGGTATAAGGAACATTGGAAACTAAGAAAAGGGAAGGGTGGTAGGTAAAGTGAGAGCTCAGAGATTACTTATCAGGAATAAGGAACATAATTCTGGTGCCTGGTATACTAAAAGCCTTGACTTCAGCATTATACAATTCATTCATGTAACAATAGTCAAGTGTACCCGCTAAATCATTGAAATTTAAAAAATTATACCACATTTAAGTTTACAGAATGATCAAATAATACATGTTAAAAAGTCAGTCAGTTGAATTAGTGGATAACTTAGAAACTTAAAATAACTCAATATGAATACATTTAAAAAGGGTTATTGAAAAAGGTAATATAAATGTTAGTTATAAACATAAAAAGAGTCTCTATGCTAAAATTAGGAGACTTTATTAAAATTTAAGATTTGTTACTTAAAAATAATCATTTATTTATTTTAATAGGCAACTATTATATGGAAAACATAAAAATAATTACAGTATAATCTTGGCATTTCTATGAGAAAATCCTCATGTCTTGAGACAAGATGATATTTTTATTATAACTTTCTGTATTATCATGTATATAAGATTTTATACATGCAGATTTACTCACATATAGCACACATACGTCAGAAGAGACTAGTTTCTATATTAATACAAGAAAATCTATCTTATTGTTTTATAATCATATGTATCTTCATAAAACCACAGGCTTTTCTTGTTTTTATGGTATCTTAAAATGTTTCAATTTTTCAAAAAAGCATTTTTGGAGGCTCAAGAACACTGCAAATTCCTCAAAGCAAGCACCCTGGTACCTCTTTTATATGCCATGCCATCTTTCTTAATTTTTGAGAATTTACATATTTAGTCAGGAATAATGATTATCTTAATTTCTATTGGCAGAAAGAGTCCAAGCCTATGAGAGTGTCTTCTTACCAATCACTGTCGCCCAGTGGTTGGCCAGAGCCATGGTAATAAATGGAAGAGAGATGGCACCAGCTTTCCTCAGGAGTGTGGCCAGGAGGTTAAATAAATGTGTCCATGTGTGATAAAAAGCTGATATTAACTCTGTATCTACAAAATTAATCAAAACATTTCAAGTTATTAATACAAAGAAGAAAAAGAACCTTTCAAAATACAACTCACCAGAGACACTTCATTATACTTAAAATAATAGGCATGTATTTGTCAAATGAAGACAAATGCAACGCAGCATTATTCAAAATTTATTTCAATTAACTTCTCTTTCCCATTGCTTCTTAAAGATACCTTTCCTCCACCCTCCTACACACAAATACACATTCATAAACCCGCCTCTTATCAAAGCATACTCAACAACATTCAAAAAGTACAACAAACTGTACATTAAGCTATAACTTCAGAACTACCTATTGGGCATACTATAAAAACATGTCATTGTTTGTTATACTTGTATAAGAGTAAGTTTTCTCTTGTTTCCTTTATCCTTTCCAGCAGGTTTGTACAGGGTTGAAAAGGAAAACATAATATACCAAGGTCAACGCAGAAAACAAAGAATTTATTTCAAGAACCAAGAAGAGTATTACCCAAGAAGAAAATTATAATACAAAAAAGAATTCTGCAGCTTTGCCTATGGCTAAGAATGTAACAAATTAACCTTCTAGGGTGAGAATACATTTTCCTATCTCTGTACTTGGGTAAATGGAAGCTAGAGAGAAGTGGCTATCTGAGGACTCTCTCTGACCATAACATCAGCAGTATTTATCTTCTTTGGTCAAACTATAAAGTAAACTGAGGACTTTCCATTTAGGTGTTCTTCAGCACCCATGAGGTATCTGAAAACACTAACTTCCAGGCAATTTTGATTATAGCAATCCTTGGTGTTTCTCAACATTTCTGTCATTATTGGCTTTCTAAAGAGTCCCTTTAGACTTATGTTGCCCCATTGCTAGCTCCACAAAATTTTAATTCCACAGATAATACTGTATTATATATATTTATTACATATATCTATATATTTATGTATTATATGTATATCTGTACTTAATAATAAAAAAGACTAAGTATAAAACTTACTTTTTTGTTCAATACAGGCTTAAAAATGGCCAAATAAAATATTTAAGTTTAAAGTTAAATTAAAAATTAAAGAGCTATTAACATTGAATTTAACTTTATAACAGTATTTGCTGAATAACTTTTAACACTATTTATATACATACATTATAATGTATTATATAAAAAATTGGCAATTTATATAAATATACAATAGCAATATAAGCATTTTTTAATAAAAGCATTCAAAATTGTTATTTTTCCAGAAAAAGTAATTTAAAACTTGATTTCTTAAAAAGTATTTTTAATGAACTTTTATCTTTTGCTAGATATGAGAAAACATATATAACTTAACCAACTACTAGATGTACATTTAGATATTGTCAACATTTTTTCCTTTCTGCACTTGATATAATTAATGATAGGCTAAATAATTTTTATGTAATAATAAAACATATAGTATTTTTATTTAACTTTCAAAGCTTAAGTCACACATAAAAGAGGTTTAATAAAAAGCATCCACAATGCAGCCAACAGCAGCCATGATGCACAGACCACCTTTTGCCACATGACTTTGCGATCAAGCATAGATCAAAAGTCATCCAATTGCAGCCATACAATCACCAGCTTTGTAGCACTAATCTTGCATACACCTTGTGTATCTTCCATGAACTCAAGGCCAGTGCTTCTCAAGGAATATCCAAGAAAATCCAACAAGAGAAATTAAATACTAAGTAATAAAATCCTATCAAGTAGAGTTGATCTTTGGCAGCCCACAAACCATTGTAATTTCTAAGGGTTTTTTTGCCACACTCCCTTCTCCCAAGAATCAATGTTTACTTCGTACGGGGTCAGGGAAGATATCACCTTGTTGAGACTGCATAGTCTAACCTAATAAGCTTAGTCAGGATATCACTGCCACTTATAGAATTTCCAAGTCAGGAATTATGGCTCTTAGCACTGAGATAATTTAACACTGATAAGATACTGAAGACTGGTTTTGCTGGGTATCCTAACATACTTCACTTTCCAGATCTAAAACCAAGCAAAACCATAATTCAAAGGACTAAATATGAATGAATTGAAAGGCAAGAAAAAATACCAAATGATCAATTACTTCATTATGAAGTATTATTTAAAGTTTTTAAACAATTTTTTTTAAGTTTTAAATTTTAAAAAATTTAAAAATAATTTTTAAACAATTGGCTTATACGTGTTATTGCAAATGACTTATTAGGTCATTTGGTGTTAGCCATAGTTTATAAGGATAATTAATACCCAGAGCTCACTTTCTAACATGACATAGGAGCTTTGTCCTCATTTAACTGACATCATAGGGATAGTCCTTTGTTACACTACACACTTGTCTCAAGTGGTCTCCTGGAACCACTTAAAAGTATCCACACTATTAAAAAAAAAAGTATCCAAACTATAGAGCACATTATCAAAGCCTTCCAAAATATTGGCAAAAACAACTCAAAAAAGTAACCTTGAAGAGACTATCTGGAACAGAGTAAGATTTTTTTCCTCAATAGTATTCACTTACATTTTAAATTTAAAAAATAAAGCTTACCTAATAAATCTTTGGTGCATATGGTGAGAACACCAATGATATTAGTGATTAGAGACTTCAGAAGATCATCCTGAATCACAAGGTCAGGATCTACCAATAAGCACGACTGCAGAAGCCTGGACAAGGAGGACAGGTACTCCAGGAGAAAGGAAACCTATGTGAAAAGGAGATAGGGTACAACAAAACACCTCATATGAAAAGCCCAACTCAGTAATACAGTATTTTACCTTCATAAGTTAATAAAAAACAAAATATTAATCATAATTTTTAAAGATCTGAAACTAACACATAGCAGCCAAAGCATTATTTTTCTCATGTGATAAATACGTCATTAATAGTCATACTGACACTGTCCAACTATAATACCACCAAACTGAGCAACATTTCAAAGCCACATTTCGAATTCCACTTAAAGAAAGTCTTCACATTTTTCAAGTATCTAAAATTGTGGAATCAATATTCTTATAGAAGCAGAAAAGTACACTACAAAGCTGTAAAGTCTATAACTTTATCAAAAACGAAGACACAAAACTACTCTTCAAAGTGAACAAGTGGGGAGGGAAAAAAGCTAGTCTCACAGCCTAGTTATTGCTACAAATAAGATGCAAATATGTCTATTTTTACTCTCGGCTATCCTTCAGCATAAAAATAATATTCTTAATTACAAGAGAAAAAATTAAATCTTCTCCAATATTACCAACAAAACCATCTCTGGAATTTTCCTGATGATAATAGGTATTAACTGGCAAAAGTGCTTTTTCGAAAAATAATAATGCTCCAGACATTTAACAATTAAAGCATCAGCTGTGATGTCTTATTTATCCACCATCTTCAGGCAAAGAGATAGTCCATGGAAGTGAACTTTCTAAAGATATTCTCTCTGTCTCCCTCTCTCGCTCTCTCTCCTCCCTCCCAGCCCCCCCCCCCTTACTTTGAGGCTGTAAGAACGTAATCAGGAGTCAGGGACTGTTTTACATTTGTGGAGGGTTACGTGCCTCTGAGGTAAATAGTCTCAGACTGTTCCAAAATAGTTCTCTGTTCTACTTCTCCTAATGAGTGTGTCCTCCCTTTATCTAATCTGCTGCTGACTTACTTTTATATAAAAGTATAGGTTGCTCTACACTTCACAAACTCCTCAAATTGTCTGTGAAATTTAATTTGCTTATTGCTCTGAAGTCTTTTTTGGGATTTCATATTCCCTTCATATTCTATTACTGAAATTACGACAAGTCCGACCTCTGAATGTACGAAGTATTACCACAAATACATAAACCATGCCAGGTAAGAGCCAATAAAAAGTGTTAGGGAGAGAAAAGCTGAATTGGTAAAGATTCTTTTATATATCATCGTATTCAAGATTAAATATTAGCATAGTAGTTCATAAAGTAACTCTTTTTCTGTGCATGACACTCTAAAAACTATACCAACCAATCATAAACTTTCATAACCAGTACCTTTAGCAGACTGTAACCCCATTGCCCAGAGCTCTGCCCCAGATACTCACCTCCTCAAGCTCTGATCAAATGTCATCTTCATGAGGCCTTTTCTGACCACTATAACTGAAAACAGGAACCTCTCCCCTTGCTGACACACTCTTTTACCCATCCTCATTTATTTTTTTCCGTACCATTTGCCACTGTCTGATAAAATACTTTACATTTTATTTACTTGTTTACTATTTGTCTTCTGAACCCAGGACATAGACTCTATGTAGGCAGGGATGTTCCTCTGCTCTGTTCAAGGATGTTATCACTAGCACTAGAACAGACTCTGGTAGAGCAGAGGCTCAAGTATTTTCTGGAATGAGTGAATGATCTTATATAAGCACCAACAGCCAGAAAGCTTTAATCTACACAAGGCCAGGTAGTGTAGTAGTAGCAAGTGTGGTCTCTGGAACCAGCCGGCATGGGGTGGTATCTGGCTCTGCCCCTTACTGTGTGAGAGACCTTGGACAGGTACTCACTTCTCTGGGCCTCAGTCATTTCCTTTATAAAATACTAATGATACTTCATATGATTATTATGAAGATTACATAAATCAACACAAACAAGTACCCATCAAAGTTTGTTACTGCTATAATTCATTCATTGCACAAGTACTGAATAAGTGCCTGCCCTGGGACAGGCACTGTGCTGGACACCCAGGATACAATGGCACGTAACAGCAGGCAAGGTCCTGCCTTCCAGGAGCTGTGTGCTCCTCTGTGCTCATCTCCCCCTCACAGATTCTGCTCCAGCCACTCTGGCCTCCTTATTGAGTCCTGGATAGGCCAAGCATACCCCGATCTCAGGGGCCTTGCTACGCCCACAGGACTAGGTTCCTCACTTACTTCAGGTCACATGTCACTATCTGAAAGGTCCTCCCTGACCACCCTAAGTGCAACAGCCCTCCCCTGCCAACTCTGACATCACATCCTGTCCCCTGCTTTAGTTTTTCTTCTGAGATGTCTATCATTCTCAGGCATATGTGGATTTGCTCATTATCTGTTTTCCCAACTTGAGGGAAAGGATCTTTGTTTTATTCACTTAGGGAAGATTCTGGTATAAAGTAGGTACTCAATAAAGATTTGTTGAATGGACAGTAGAAAAATAGAGGAGGCAGTTATTACACAATAAGAATGCTCAAATAAAAACACTGCACTGGGACAAGTGCTTCAAAGACCCCAAGTATGGTGTTCCCAAACCTTGTAATAGTGGTCTGCCCTTGTCAGACAACTCACAGAGTACATCTTAAAGCAAGCAATATCGTCTAGTTCCCCTTTAACTCATCAACCCCCTAAAAATCTTATAGCCCTTCATAAAATTTGACTTTGTAATAAAGCTTCTATTAGCTACAACTACATGAGGAATTGCTAAGCATACTTTACATATAGACTCCAGCTATAGGCAAGAACTTAAAAATAGTAAATATCTGTAAAGGAACAAAAATGGATATATTTTTATCAGACTGGGTTTTGAAAATATACATAACTAAGTTACCAAGTATTTTAACCACTTTAAGTGAAAATAACACATGTAACAAACATAGCCTAGAACCACAGAATGAGAAGGTGGTCTATACCAATGTTCCCCTTTTTAAAGCGGTGCACAAAACTATCTACACATTTAATTAAACAATTGCAGCTGGTTAATGATGGAGTCAGGAACGGAATCTATGTCTTCAAATCCCACTTCTCTTTTCTACCATCCAAAGATGTTTCATATTAAAATTTTAAGTAATCTATTTCAAATAACTTCATCATATCATGTACAATTTTCATCCTTTTCCTCTGGTTAGTATCTCCTCAGTAGAATTTACTTTTTTGGCACTTAAAGTAAGCAAACTCACAAATAGATATTAGGCGAGAGACATACGTGAGACACCTACCTGAGCCTGAGTGTGTTCAACTGGAGGTGATGAAGGCAGTGGGGTCTTGAGTTCCTGGACACACACCTGTATGAGGGTAGTATCGGCAATGCTGTGGAGTACAGGGGAAAAAAAACCCTTTAGATGACTGGCATCCTTCTTACAAAGGATTAATAAATCAGAATTTGAAGTTTGAAGGTAAACTGGAATACAATTCAAGAGAAAGGATTTCTGTAAGTAATGAAAATGTTTATAAAAGATATCCCATAACATTTTAAATTATATTCCATATTACCTTTTCTCAGACAAAGGGGAGAAGCAAAGAGTTCTGAAAAAAATATCTAAGGAAACCTTATTAAAAGCAGAACAAAATGTAACGCAGCCCATTCAGAAGGAAAGTGAACAAGAGTAAACGTAACCTTGGTGGTTAGTTTCCTAATCAAAATAGCAAAAATATAGGCTAGGAAATACGTTCATATTTAAAAAGTGAAAAACAAAGTAAAACAAACAGGAATTTTTTAAGTCAGATATGAAAACCAGGTATGGAAATATGAGCCTTTGCCATAAAAGGTCCTTTAACGCCTTTGTGATGTCAATGACTCATCAGACTCTTAGCTGACCCCTAAGAAGCAAGAACATTCCTCGAGCCCCATTTTGGTCATCTTAAGGCAGGAGCATCCAGGAAAGAAAGCCAACCAACTAATAGTTACTTTTCCAATCCTAGCAGGCATTACAGTAGAAAAATGAGAAATAAATATTAAAACCAGAACAAATTTATACTTCATTCCATATTATAAATGTTAAAGGACTAACCACAACTGAGTGAAGTGAAACAAGGAATACTTCTTTTCTAGTTTGTATTTTTTAGAGTTTTCTTAATATCCCAAAAAGAAAGAGAAGGCACTAAGATTTGGCAAGACAAGGCAGACATTTCACACAGTGAGTGTTCAAAGGTAAAGAAACAGAGAAGCAGAGCAATCCAAATGAATATGTGGCTAAAAGAAGGTGTATTTGCATCACTAGAATAAACCAGACTTCGGGAAGAAAAGAGAAGTAGCACTCACTAAAGGGAGTATCCTAGATACTGTCACTTTTAATCCTCACACTAGCCCCATTAAACAGGCATTAATGACACACCATAGGTTAAAGTAATTTTCCCAGAGTTGCAAGCTACTAAGTGAATTCAACCTTAGGTCAGCCTTAATTCAGCATCTAGTCTTTTTACTATACTTTATTAGAAAATCAGAAAAAATTATGTCAGAGGCTCACTAATACTAGATAAGTGAATAACAAAAATTCAAACAATGAAATCATGATTTCCCTAAATTTTGCCAGAATATTTTCTGATGAAAAGTTTAACATAACAAAATAACTCCAAATGAATTTAAACAATGACTTTTTTAACCCAGTGATATTCTTCTGATATAACCACAAGAAAGGTGAATCCCCAAACTCCTCCACATCCATTAAGAATAAGGGACTGCACCATAATCCTTAAGTGTAATGGGGGACAAACATGGTTTAGAACCCCTGAATATTAAAACTCAAGATTTTTTTTAGCCTTCCTTTTAGTCAAGATAACAAACCAATACAAGCGCTTTAATAGCCCTAAAATAAAAACTATCAAGACAATTCTGGCAAAAGCAAAAACCTGGAGTCTAATGAGCCTAAAAAAGAATAAGGACATATTCCCAGTAAACATGAAGTCTTACATCAAGTCATGAATACAGCTTTTGTAAACTCAGCTCGACTGCCATGCCTCCCTGGGAGTATTTATCTCTTACCTACAGAGCAGCTCTACGAGATGGGCTTGTCGAAAAGCATTTGCAGTATCTCTTGGAGAAGTCACCAAGAGGTTGTCTAAGAGGCTGCACATCGCTGAAAGAAGAGGTGGAGTAACCAAAGCACACTGCTTGGGCAGGGGAGCAGAAAGGGATGAATCACGAGGAGGCCGCGGTGATGTAGTTTCATGCTGACCTATTATTGAAAACAAGCATAAAAGTTATTATTTTTTTACCTTATGGCTATGCACAATGTTCACAAGTTCTTATAGTCAGAGGAAAGTTCCTGAAAATGACAAAGATAGATGGCTGGGGAGTTCTAGTTGCTTAGCTTATCTTAACCTTGAGGCCAGGGAGTCAGACTGCTCCTGCTATTCCTGACCTCCACCCTCCATCATGTGGGTGCATGTGTGTGTGTGTGTACATACATGTACATGAATGTCTGTTTGCGTGTGTGTACATGAATGTACGTGTGTGTCTGGGGTGAGAGCAGACGAGCCAAGTCAGGAAGGGCACAGTATGGCTTTGTGCCCACGTATTGAGAAATTAAGGAATAGATGGTTCACAATTCTTTTTCTGAAACTCCAGGAGCCAAAAGTGTTTCCAAGTTCAAAATACTTTTAGATTTTAGAAAAGTAACAAGGTACATACACCACACATTAGCTAACACCTCCATTAACCTTTGAGCATCTTCTCACTTTCTGGCACAGCAAGATGCTCTGGGTTCATCTTGATCTTTCCCAACTCAAGCCCTGAAATTGGATATTTGTTCCAAAGAGCCTTGATTTACTGAAGAGGAGAATGGAATTTGAAAACTAAGATTTGGACACTAAATGTATATATTTCTATTAGTGTGTCATTGCTTCTAAGCTACAAAACGTGTGTGTATGTGTATGCATGCATATATGTATACTTGGGCATATAAACACACATCTGTATTTATGAATTAAAAATCAACTTTTCATATTAAAATTTACAAGTCAAATCCAACCTTACACAGTCCATTAAATATCTTTCCTCTTTCCATATCTGTAATTCCATTATATGAAAGTAAAAAACCTGGCTTTTTATCATCGACAGTATATTTACTTATTTGCCCAGTCTTAGAAACACGTAGTTTCAGAATTGCTAACTAATACTACTGCAAAAAATAGAACTAATAACTTAATTTCGATGCTTGTTTACAGTTCTCTTTGCAATTAGTCTGAGGACCAAAGTCCTAAAAATATATTCGAGAGTTACTTGGGTTAGCTCCTCACTCACTTCAGTGTCATTCATGTGAAATATAGCTAATTTGTTTGTATTCCTTATTTTCCCCCATTTTTGTTGATTTTATTTTTCTTTTTGACAAGTGAAACATACATGATTATAAAAGTCAAACTATACAGGAAGGTATATGCAGAAAACAGCTACTATTCCCATCCTTCAAGCTCTTCTACCCTGTTCCCATCCTGTCGTATTTCCTACCTCCCACTCATCCTCATAACTAATCTCATTAGTTTCCAGTTAATCCTTCCTCTATTTTTCCTTCTGCACAAATGAGGAGATACATGTTTTGGGGGTGGGGGGGGTATGGATTTTTTTGAGACAGGGTCTCATTCTGTCACCCAGGCTATAGAGCAGTGGCGTCATCATAGCTCACTGCAACTTCAAGCTCCTGGGCTCAAGTGATTCTCCTGCCTCAGTCTCCTGAGTAGCTGGGACTGCAGGTGCCCACTACCAGGCCCAGCTAACATTTCTATTTTTTGTGTGTAGGCCAGGTCTCACTCTTGCTCAAGCTGGTCTCAAACCCTAGCCACCTGAAGCAATCCTCCCACCTTGGCCTCCCAAAGTGCTAGGATTACAGGTGTAAGCCACCAGCCCCACGTGTGTTCTTTATTTCAGTTTCTTTCATACACAAGAAGGTGTTAATAGAAAACTTTAGACACTATACACTACAAATACTCTTGCACTGTGCTTCCTTTATCTGACAATATTTCCTAAAAATTATTCCATATCGGTTTGAAGATATCCTGCTTCTTTTTAATAGCTGTATAGTTCTTCATTGTGTAGATGTTTATTTAAAAACCACTCTCCTACTTAGAATTTGGGTTGTTTCCAGTATTTTATAAACAACGCTACACTAAATAATCATATGCATATGTATTTTGTATTGTTGGTGATGAATCAGAGGAAAATTCCTAGAAGTGTAATTGTTGAATCAAAGGTAAATACATTTACAGTTTTGTTAGATATTGCCAAATTCCCTTCCAAAAGAGTTACATTAATAATTTGCATTCTTTCTAACAATGTATAAAAGTGCTTGTTTTTCAGCCTCGCCAACAGATTCTATTGCAATACTTCTTAATTGTTAATAATATAATAGATAAGGAAAAGTATCTAGAAAAAGTATCTCAGGGTAGTATTAATTTGTACTTATTCAAAGATAAGGGCTACTTTTATGCCTTTTTTGTGAATTATCTGTTCATGTGTTTTGCTTTTACAAGAGGTTTTAGGTTCTTTTCTCCTTCAAATATTAAAAGTGTTTTATATGTTGTACGTTCATATGATTTTGTGAGTTATGTTGTAAATATTTATGCCAATTTGTCGGTTGTCTTTTGACTTTGATATTTTCTGCCATGCAAAAATTATTTTTTATTTTAACTTTATATAGTCAAATGTGTCAATCATTTCTTATTGAATCTAGATTTTGTGGCATAGTTAAAAAAACTTTTCCTATGCCTACTTTATAAAGGAATCCATACAAGTTTTCTTCTGTTACTTGTATAATTTCAATTTTCACTTTTCATGATTCTTATGTATGATGTTAAATATAGATCTATTTTATTTTATTTCAAATGGCTAGCTAGTGACCAGCATCATTTTTTAAAAGATTCATGCCTCACCCAATGATCTGAGATGCCACTTTTAGTATTTAGGATATATTTTCTATTCTATTTGTTTTCTCATGTCCCAGTAACAAACTGATTTAATTATGCTTTTTAGCATAGTTTAATGCCTGGTGGGACGAATTTCTTTTTCGAGTATTTTCTTGGCTATTTTTTTACGTTCATTTTTCCACATGAATGAAATCTTGTTCACCAGAAAAAAAATTGTTGATCCCAGTGGGGTGGCTCACACCTGTAATCCCAGCACTTTGGGTGGTTAAAGCAGGATGATCACCTGGAGGCAGGAATTCGAGACCAGCCTGGACAACACAGCAAGACCTCATCTCTACAAAAAATTTAAAAAGCAGCAGAGCACAGTGGTGAGCACCTGCTGTTCAGGAAGCTGAGCCAGAAGAATCACTTGAGCCCAAGAGGTTACAGTGAACCGTGATCACACCGGTGTACTTCAGTCTTTTTTAAAGGCTCTGAAAAATAACAAAAAAAAAAGTTTGATATTTTTATTGGGATTGTATTTAGTTTATAGCTTAACTTAGGGAGAACTGACATCTTTTTGATGTTGAGTCATCCTACCTATAAATAAAGGATGTCGTTCCATTTGTTCATGTCTATTTTTATGTTTTTCAGGAGCATTTTAAAGTTTTCCTCCTATGAGTTCTGCATATTTCTTATTAAGTTTACTCTGAATGCTTTATCTTCTTTGCTGCGATTGTAAATGATGGTTTTCTTCCACGTTATACTTTCCAGTTGCCTATGCGTATATATAAAACTTATTGACTTTTGTATGTTAATTCTATGTCATGCTACCTTACTAAATTCTTTTATTCTTTAATCATTACATCTTTAAAGAATTCCAGGTATACTATATATCGTATGCAAATAGAGATAGTTTTACTTCTTTTCTAATTCTTATGCCTCTAACTGAAAAATCTCTTTCCTAATACCTGCAATACAATGTTGAACAGTAGTGGATATGGTGAAAATATTTCTAATGCTTCCCTATTGAGAAAGATGGCTCGCTTTAGGGCAAAGATATATGTAGATTTTTTTATCTTAAGAAAACATCTATCAATTCCTATTTTCTTATAAATTTTCATCAAGAATTGTTTCTCTTACTGTTTTTCATGGTTTCTATACTTCAATTTCATTTCAGTCTCATCTGCTACATTTAGTATATTTGAAATAGTAGTTGTAAGTCTGTTGTAGTCTTTGTAACAATTTTTCATTTTAAATACCTTTTGATTCTCCCCCCTCACCCTTTTAAATTGCTGAGGTCACTTTCTAGCAATTTTTATGACACTAGATATCTTCTCATTTGTAAAACAAAGAAAATGAAACTAGCAACCAGAGTGGCTGTGAGATTAAAAGAGATAATGAATACAAAGACCCTGTGCAGTGTACACTACCCTAGTAATCAACGTACAGAACATATAAAATTTTCTTACGAGGTATTACACTGGTATGTTCCTTTCTTCCAAAACTTGGAAATAAGAGATCAAAGCAACAAATGTCCTCCTTAATTTTATAAAATAAACTGGCAACTAAATTGAAAATAAATATCAATTTATATTCTGAACTAGCTTTCTCTATAGCAAAACTCAAAAAAGGTTTGATATTTTGAACCAAATAAAAATGGAAAAATTAAATTTAGGTAATACCAATGAAAACTGTTCAAATGATTTCAAGGGAAATTTTTCAGTATTCACAAAATATGTATCATATCATATGTCTTCAGCATTTTGAAAGCAAGCACATAGAAGAAAAATTACCCACAAAAAGAGGAGTGAGGACACACATTTAAGAAATTCAAACTCGGCCGGGCGCGGTGGCTCACGCCTGTAATCCTAGCACTCTGGGAGGCCGAGGCGGGTGGATCGCTCAAGGTCAGGAGTTCGAAACCAGCCTGGGAGGCCGAGGCGGGTGGATCGCTCAAGGTCAGGAGTTCGAAACCAGCCTGAGCAAGAGCGAGAGCTCGTCTCTACTATAAATAGAAAGAAATTAATTGGCTAACTAAAAATACATATATAAAAAATCAGCCGGGCATGGTGGTGCATGCTTGTAGTCCCAGCTACTTGGGAGGCTGAAGCAGGAGGAACGCTTGAGCCCAGGAGTTTGAGGTTGCTGTGAGCTAGGCTGACGCCACGGCACTCACTCTAGCCTGGGCAGCAGAGTGAGACTCTGTCTCAAAAAAAAAAAAAAAAAAAAGAAATTCAAACTCATTCAATATAGTCAATAAAATTTTTACAGTTTATCTGGAGAAAATTATCCTAGTTATTTACATTAAAATATATATAGTACTCAAATATACTAAAAATTTTATTTTTTAATGATTCTTTTCAACTTTGTATAGCAAATGCAGGAGTATATGCTATAAGAGCTCCTATTAAAGGTTTTATTTCTAACAACATAAAAGGTTATATTTCTTATAACATAAAAATCTCTCTTTTACAAAAGCCAGAAGTCAAATTTTAAAACAAAACATTGGTAACTAAAGCAGCCCTAATGTATGCATTTGAGAACATTCTTGTCATCCTGTCCTAAATCAATTTAGGGAATAATTAATTCCCTGGTTAATGAAGAATTAATAGAACAAGAAATTAAAGGACTAACCAGCTTCACTGGGAAATGCCACTAGACGTTCCAGCTGAGGAAGCTAAAATTTCATTATCACTAAAAAATCGTATTTTATCTTAATACTATTTTAAGGAGATGAAATTCAAGAAAACATTCCACAACAAAAAAAAATTGCTCTAGTCTTAAGGCTCACTAACACTATGCATTTAATGCTTTATACTTTGTTCAAAGATTCCTTTGCAGGCTCAATAAAAAGGATAAAAAACTTTTTCTTTGGTCAAATATATCCACTGAAATGAGTGGCAACCAGTAAAACTGTGAATGAATATATATCCATAGCAAAATACTTGAAAATAAAATAAATTTTAATGGAGAGTAACCAAAGAAAAAACAAACCTTCTTTTGTCCACACAAGAACCTGTACAGAAATGTTCATAGCAGCATTACTTACAATTACCAAAAAGTGGACAAAATCCAAATGTCCACCCAATGATGAATGGGTAAATGCGATCTATCCATAGAGTGGAATATTATTAATATTTGTCAATTAAAAAAACAAAGTTCTGATACATGCTACAACATGGATGAACCTCGAAAATGATATTCTCAGTGAAACAAGCCAGTCACAAAAGACTCCTTTTATATAAAATGTCCTAAATAGGCAAATCTACAAAGAATGAAAGTAAATTAGTGATTGCCTAGGCTGCAGAGGATGGGGGAAGATAGACAATGACTGGTAATAGGTACAGGGTTTCTTTGGGGATGATAAAAATGTCCTTAAATTGATTATGGCGATGGTTGTACAACTCTGAATATACTAAAAATCAATGAATTACACACTTTAAATAAGTGAATCATATGGTATGTGAATTATATCTTAATGAAGCTGTTAAAAAAATAGTTCAACATGCTTTTAGAGATAAATGTTTATGAAATTCATAGCTAAATTTCATGCCCTGTGTCCTTAGCCATTTAAACAATCATAGTTTGCTCCTTCTCTTCTCAAGGAGATCAAATGAGTATTCTCTACAATTTTTATATTCACATTTTTATTTTCTACAACTTTCATATATTGTTAACATGAATTACTAAACACCAAAATGAACACTGTTTAGGAAATTACTAGAATATTATAATAAATATTCAAGCAAGTATTTCTAAAAGTTTTAGAAGACATTTTTTCTGCATACTTATATGTCAGTGTTTAAAACTACCTTCTTTTTAGGTAGCATATTCCTTTCAGGTCAGTAATTTAATGCTACTGAACAAAACCCAAATACTCTCTAGAATTAACAAAAGCCAAGTTATAATCTTCAAAATATATAAAATCTGAAGCACAGCAGAGTTGGAAGCAATTCCTAATATAAGGAGTAAAATCTATATGCTACCATTAATAAAAATAAATCCCAGGTTGCTCATTGTGCATTTGTAATAAAGACTTAACACATTTTGTGTGCTTTTAAATGGAAGCACAGCCTCAGAAAATACTTAAGACCAGAATCTCTTCACTTTCAATGGCCTACTGTGGTCAAGTTAAGTGTTTTACCAAAAGAGGGGAAAAAATTAAGTTAACTTAGGATCTATCGGTTCCTCAATTCAAATAGCAAATACCTATGCTTACCTGATAAGGAACCATACGGCAATCAGACTATTTATGTGAGAGTCAAATTCCACTTATTAGTTAAGAGCATATGTTTAGTTCATGTCTCATGTATTTATTCTAAATTTATTCCAACATGTTCTGTAATGTATTTCATTAATATTTTGTTCTTTAGACATTTACTTGCAAAATATCTGCCTGGACCAACTTGTCATTTTTCTTTTTAAGGTAGAATGTCTTCCTAAAAGGATACCTTGAGCCACAAACTGGTCATGTGGGGCTTCAGGTAAAAGCGCTGTTGATGGCACAAGTGGTTGAAATTCAGCACTTCCCAATGAAGGTGCCACCTATGAATCAGTAAAGAAAATTATTCATTAATGTTGCAACATGGAAGATGAAACATAAGCAACATATACACAAGATATCCTTAAACAAGAAGGTTTATAATAAAATTATACCCTACCCTGGAGGAAGAGAACATTGAGTTGGATGGAGGCCTCTTCTGAGGTAGCCTTTACAAGGGCAATGCCCCCAAGGTAACAGTGACACTCTGCGTACTCTAGTTATACTTTATAAATCATACAGGTCCCAGTCCTTACAAAGCTTGCCAAAAAACTGAACTAATTTTCATTAGATAATAGCATTAAAGTCCCCAGCTTGGTATTTAACAGACCAAAATGGATAATGACTCAGCAACAGCTCATGGTATGATACGACCCAAATCACAAGATGCTGCTTTCCTTGGAAAAACAAAATGAACAAAAACCAACCCCAACCAATAAAAAAAAGTGCACCTTTTCTCAATTCTATGAGATAAACAAAATCAAAGATATAAATAAGCAGATAAGCTGATTAACAAGATTTACATCCACTCAACTTACGCCTTAATTTGTAACTTCAAAATTCTCCTATATTCGAAAAAGTGTTAGTTGGTCTAAGTACTGACAGCTTTAAACTGACAGTTTAAAGTATAACTAGCATAATCACTAAATCCTCCAGATTTTTTTCCTTTTGGGATAAAGACACACATTATCTTAGGCATGTGAAGGAAAATATAGCAACCAGTAGAATTAAGGTAATTAGACTATTTTTAGTCTAATTAAAGTCACCAATTCTAAAACTTTTGTTTGGAACATCTCAAAAAAAAAAAAGAAACAAGTAGATTCCAAACTCTAATAGAAAATACTAGTCTTTAGAAAAAGCAATAAGAAATAAGTCTTACATAGGACTGTAATATATCAAAATTCTTTAAAAAAAAAAGCTTAAAAGATTTCATTGGTATATATTTCTAAAAGTCTGTGTAACATCCAAGCACAAACAAGTTCAAGAACTTCATTGTAATGGAAGGGCTTCTATTTTAATGGTTACAATAAATAACAGATTCCAAAATTTTTCTCAGAAAATCTAGTATTCTAAACTGTAAGATTTATATATTGATATAAAATAGAGAAATACAAAAGTTTGATTGGCTTTTGCTTTTTGTACTTTGGTCTTCTGGTATAGGATAAATACAACTTAAGTGTTATCTACAAAATAACTAAGATAACTCAAAGTTCACTAGAGCAATACTATTTGCTGGGTACCGATTATAAGCAAAGAACTGAAGAATGCACAAAGATTTCTAGGTTAGACTATAGCCCTTTTAACAAACAGGATAACCAGAGAAGATTCACTTTTAAGCACATATTGATGCTATCCTTCAGTGAACTGAATAACCAATTAATACAACTCACTTTAGCATGTAATCATATTATTTCTTTTGTTGAGACAAAAGTATACACTATCTCTACCTTGGAAAGGAAAGTATGACATCTAGTGGAACTGGGGTAATTATCCTACTTTTTCCAAATAAAGGTCCAATCTAGCACTAAACACAAATACTTCTCTTTTGAATTTTGAAAAAAAAATGACTCTTAAAACTACAGCAAAAAGTAATGGTAATGGTCTTTTGGGAAACTGTAGGAGACAGATTAAATATAATCTTTAAATTATAATGTCTGTATAATTATTTATTATGTTCACATTATTTTTACTCCAGGAAGCAGGAGTATCAAATCTCTGCCTTCCTAATAGGTTCTACAACACAGTAATTATTCCAAAAACACTTTAAAACTAAATGTAGTGGTTTCCAGTTGAGAATAAATGATTTGTAAAAATGCTTGTAAGAAATTGAAACCTAGCACCAATCATTATTTAAAGATGTTTAGTGTCTCAAGCTTTTTTGGAAAAAGCAATTTATGCACAAATGAAAGAGAAAGACAGGTATGCAGGCAGGCAGGCATACATGAATTTCAGGTATTTCAGATAATCAAGATAAGCTTCTACCTGATACAAGTATTTAGAAGTATGTTTAAAATTATCAGAATCAAACTGGAATCATTTGAAAGGGTCAACTTTCTTCATATTGCCTTGCCCTTAAGCACAATTTCAGGGTAATCAAGCATTTTTAATTATACAGAATTGGTTCTCTTCTACTACTAATATTTTGACACTTTTATACTATCAAAAGAAGTAGGAAAGAAGTTGAAAATTCTCAACTAAAAGCATATTCAGTGTAGCTATACTCCAGCAAAGCAAACCCTATTCAAACACCTCTACTTGCAGCACTATTGATCACAAAGTTAACTTCTGAGTGACTTGCTCAGACAAAAAAAAAGCAAAATAGTATCTACAATGTATGGCTGATGTATAGGCTAAATACAATAATTTAAGTAAATACCTAACTGAATTTTGCACAGATAGCACTGGAAAGGAAAGATTTAGTTGAATAAATCATAGCTTGTTTTATCATAAGCTAATACTTTGTATCCATTCTTCTCTCTCCACTATGCAAATTCAAATTTTTTTGGAGATTCAAAATGAAGCACTTATGCACTCTTTGCATGTACCGTTGTTTCTGAGGTGGAGAGAGAACTTGGATCACGATCTTGACTGGACATCCTAGATGGAACCTGCCAAAACTTGAATGAGTCATCTAAACCTGTAAAAAGAAGAAAACTGTTAACACAGATACTCCCAGGTACTGTAACAATTAATGAAAAGAATACTCATTACAAGAAAGCAATTAAAAACTAAACGAGGCCGGGCGCGGTGGCTCAGGCCTGTAATCCTAGCACTCTGGGAGGCCGAGATGGGCGGATCGCTCAAGGTCAGGAGTTTGAAACCAGCCTGAGCAAGAGCGAGACCCCGTCTCTACTAAAGAAAAAATAGAAATAAATTAATTGGCCAACCAAAAATATATAGAAAAAATTAGCCGGGCATGGTGGCGCATGCCTGTAGTCCCAGCTACTTGGGAGGCCGAGGCAGAAGGATTGCTTGAGCCCAGGAGTTTGAGGTTGCTGTGAGCTAGGCTGATGCCACGGCACTCATTCTAGCCCGGGCAACAGAGTGAGTCGCTGTCTCAAAAAAAAAAAAAACTAAACGAAAAAATACATGGATCTGGCTTCTGAGATAGGCTAGTATTTAAAAAAAGAAAAAAACTAAGGAAAGAGATTTTTTAATATGCATTAAGAATCATTGAGAGTTTGTTAAAGTCATGTCCTAAGCCCCTGTCCCAGAGATTCCAATGCCTTGGGACAGAGTGGGGGCCACAAATATGCATTTCTAACAAGCTTACAGAAGATACCACTGCTATTGGTTCATGCTTCATGCTTTGAGTAACTGATCCAGAGAACTGCAAACAATTAAGTGAGTCACTTTTAGGCCGGGCGCGGTGGCTCACGCCTGTAATCCTAGCACTCTGGGAGGCCGAGGCGGGTGGATAGCTCAAGGTCAGGAGTTCAAGACCAGCCTGAGCAAGAGCAAGACCCCGTCTCTACTATAAAATAGAAAGAAATTAAT
>CAUYRT010090350.1:0-11364 GCA_963574885.1 Lepilemur ruficaudatus | reverse complement strand
GCCTTTATCAAAAAGTCCCAAAACAATAAATGTTGGCGTGGATGTGGAGAGATAGGAACATCATACACTGCTGGTGGGACTGCAAACTAGTACAATCGCTGTGGAAAGCAACATGGAGATACCTCAAAAAAAAATACAAGTCAAGCTACCATTTGATCCAGCAATCCCATTACTGGGCATCTACCCAAAAGAACATAAGACATTCTAATAAAAAAGACATCTGCACCAGCACAATTCACAATTGCAAAGATACGGAAACAACCCAAGTACTCATCAATACATGAGTGGATTAATAAAATGTGGTATATGTATATCATGGTGTTCTACTCAGCCACAAAAAACAACGGTAATACATACCTACTTGTATTATCACGGAAAGAGCTGGAACCCATTCTACTAAATATCCCAAGAATGGAAAAACAAGCACCATATATACTCACCATCAAATTGGTATTATCTGATCAACACTTAAGTGTATATATAGTAATAACATTCATCAGGTATCTGGCAGATGGGAGAGGGGAGGAGGGATTGGGTATACACACACACATAATGGGTGCAATGCACACTGTCTGGGGGACGGACACACTTGAAGCTCTGACTCGGGTGGGGCAAGGGCAATATAGGTAACCTAAACATTTGTACCCCCATAATATGCTGAAATAAAAAAAAGGAGAATTAGATGGAAGTCTGTATGTTCACAAATTACGTCAGATATTGCTGCCCTAATTCAAGGCTATAACATGGTTGGGCTTTCTCTCTTAGTAACAGGCTCAGCAAAAGATCCATCAACATAATTCTTGTCTCACTATCTTTGTTAGCTATTTCTATTGGCACTTACTTTAAAGTTTTACATTTTATCATGTTTCTCATTAGCTCAATAGTAACTGGGCACTTCTCTCAAACATTAGACACAGCTTCTTTTTTCAAGAGAGGGTACTTAAATTGGAGGATTCTAATTCGAAGTATTAAAGGAAATTGGGAATGTAAGACAAGGAGGACTAGCAGAAACTTAACTTCAGAAGAGAAATCTAATACTTCCCTACAAAATAAGACAGATGCCAGTAGTTCAATTAACTATTTAAAACCATGATTTTATAACTAATTACAGTAACATGTATGGCCTATGGCAAAAACAAGTTTTTCATATCTTAATGTTCATATTACACTGATACCAACACTTGTCCATTTTAACTCTTATAGCATAACAGATCTGTTATATGCACTCTCAGAGTATCACAGAGTAAAAAATACCTATGTACTCTCAAATATTTTGAATATGTGTTACAAGTTTTTCTTTCACTTTAAAATGACTTAAGAAACTATAATTGTTACACCATAATTGATTCTTAAACATTTTCTAAAAATACGTTTTATTTTTTCCAAATGATGAATACATGTCAAATGTGGAACATAACAGCTAAAACCCTTAGTTATCTCATACTCATGCAACATGCACACTAATCAATCATCTTATTTTATCAATAAGGAAACGAGTGGATTCCTGTTATGCAGGAGTAATCGGTTACAGTGTGATGCTCTGATGTCTGAGGAGCATTTCTGACTTGCAGAACTGGCCCCGCACTCTGCTAGTGCATTTCTCTGGTACTCCACTGGGCTTTTACCCAACAATGCAACTTCACACACGGATACCGATTTGTGTATCGCACAAGCTGGCCTAATGCGGGGAAAAGGTGGTATTACCCACACAGCCAGACAGTGCTTTCTCCTTTATTAAACATTAAAGCACAAATGGATGTTCCCTGTGGAGGACTAAAGGACACCAGGGAAGGAGAAAGGGACACTTGGGAAGAGAATCACACAACAGAGACCCATCTTCACAAAAAGGGCTCGATATTGATTTCCAGAGAAGAGCAGGGCATGGTCAGCTCAAATTTGGTGATAACGTCAGGATGAAGGACCCCAAGCTTCCCAATGCTTTGACCCCTGGCAAAGATCTCAGCACATCGCCCAGGGAAGAAAGTAGGGCCTGAAAAAGAGAAAGTGAGAGAAAAATCAATGTTTTTTCTGGCAAAAATGGCAATAGACATTTAATGCTAAAAGCCTGCAGTCTACTTTAAAAATAACTATTCTTTAAACCACTGGCTATGAAAAGAGAGTGCTTCCTTACACTTTCTAGTATTTAAAAGAAGTATTTGCTATTACACCAAGAACTCTTGCAAGAAAAAAATCATAGGCAAATATAAAATTAAGGGCCCTGTATTTCTGAACACAGGGGTCTGACCGAGTAGGAAGGATGAAATAAAGGAGGCTGAAGGAGCAATCAGGAGAAGTCTTAGGGGAACTCTGCCCACACTTGGAACTGGTCCTAAAAAAGACAAAGGGGAAAAAAATGAAACATAAAATTGACTAACTTGAGTGGGAAGAACCTGCTTTAAAACAGGTTTTTCCATAGCGATGCTTGCTGGATAAGAAGTCTGCACTGAATTCATTTGCTCTGCACAACGTAGCTCCTTTCCACCTTAGTGCACAGAGAAGCCCGAGCGGCAGTGTCACTGGCAGGCTCCAGGGAACCGCACATCTGATTACAGGCCCTGCTACCAGAATGTGACCCATGTTCCCATCTGAAAAGAGCTTTCCAAGCAGTTTTGGAGCATCCGCTCTAAAACCACAAGAAAGGCCAGCCCAAAACAAGTCTGGGTTGATCCCTGATTTACTTCAAGACAGCAGAAAGCTCTCTCTTCATCTGGGTGCCAATGCACTGATAATGGCTTACCAAACCAGTAACAGCTCTTGAGGTTTAAAGAACTAAAACCAAACAAATGTATAAGCCTACACTATATTTACTAAGTTCCCAGTGCCACAGGAGTTTATCAATGCTGTGTACTCTACTGAGGTTTAAAAATATGCTGAGCCGTTTCTCTCACTACTAATTTGAAAAGGGATCAGGACTGCAGCTTCTGACTGATTCAACCGAAATGTTTACTAGCATGAACTATAAATACCCAGCCAAGCAGGGCCACAGCCTCCAGCCTGCACTTCAGAGTGAGTACATTATTTATGAAAGAGTAAACTGCTGCGTCTCTACTAATGGCTCCAAGGTCAGCATCATTAAGAAATACAGAATTAGACTGGAGGGGAGGGGAACCTGCTACTGTCAAGTTAGTACCATAGGGACAGGACAATTACAAGTATTTCCTGATCAGCACAGAAGGATGTTTGTTTTTATTTGTAGAGAAAGACCTGAAAAACATTTTTAATTTCCATTTGTAAATAATCCTAAAGCAACCTGGTTGAAATATAAGGTATCCTGTTTTTCACATCCCTCAAACTAAACAATTCTGCTTCACTGTCTATTAAAGCAAGAATTTCAATGAATTGCATTTGACTATTTGCCTCTTTGCACTAATCCACACTTGGGGAGAGGGGTAGGGAGCGGAATCACATAAAACAATGTAGAAACCAATTGGATTGATAATGTAAAGTTTTAGCTTGATATGAATATTACTAAATCTGATAAAGATGGTGCATTTTAATTCTATCAAAATGAAAACCTAATTTAAAAGACAGAACTAACCTCCCTGACCCCAAAAAAGAAAAATCTTCAAATGACAAATAAGTGAAGTTTGTATAAAGTGTTGACAGTAAGTAGTATAATCTAGAATCACAGAAGTGGAAAGACTGCCTAGAACCATTCATTCCATCACTCCAGCACCCCTGTATACAGAACTATATCTGAATATACCTACACTATCAAAAAAAAAAAATCAGTCTATTTTACAGGCCACTCAGAAAGGAAATGTACAGGATCTTTCCTGATAACTGGCTATGTTGAAGAATCCTCACTGTATCAAAGTCCGTCCTTCTGTCTATCTTCAATTCCAATTTGATTGGATTTGTTTTTAGGAATGCACACAACCAAACTATTTAGAATCTAAGCCAGATGTGCCGGTTCTGACAATGTTAGGAAAATAAAGCCTAAAAGATGGGAGCTTAAAATTTTTACTTCATAAAACAACTTTTTGAATCAGTACTTTTTTTTTTTTTTTTTTAGACAGAGTCTCGCTCTGTTGCCCAGGCTAGAGTGAGTGCCATGGCGTCAGCCTAGCTCACAGCAACCTCAAACTCCTGGGCTCAAGCAATCCTTCTGCCTCAGCCTCCCAAGTAGCTGTGACTACAGGCATGTGCCACATCATGCCCGGCTAATTTTTTTTTTCTATATATTTTTAGTTGGCCAATTAATTTCTTTCTATTTTTAGTAGAGATGGGGTCTCACTCTTGCTCAGGCTGGTTTCGAACTCCTGACCTTCAGCAATCCGCCCGCCTCTGCCTCCCAGAGTGCTAGGATTACAGGCGTGAGCCACCGCGCCCGGCTTGAATCAGTACTTTTTAGCAAAATTCAGTGATATTCTTCAGTTGCCAGCTCTACCTCTTGCCAGAAGTTTGGATCAAACTTTGCTTTAGTTCATTAGCCACCAAGGCATTTGGTTAAATAAAAATGTTTATATTACTGGATACAATTTTCCATCTTTCCAAAGAAAAGCAAAAAGAACTGAAATTCACATTCTGCTTTACTTAGAACATATCCAAGTACACACGTATTCTAAATCAAAAGTTTTTGCCCAAGTACATGGACCCATCTGAGTCATCCCAAACTGCTCCTAGGTCAGAAGGCTTTCACTGCACCCCATTGGAGCCTGCTGACCTTTCCTCCAAATACTAATCCTCCCGACCCACCTATATATAAAAATTAAGCCCATAAATGGGTTTTCTATATAAACTCCACTTTACTGAAAACCGTTCACTTTAACCTGTGATGACAATTTTAACTTTTCTTGCTATTTTTATCATTTTTATTTAACAAGGTCAGATGATGATATAAACACTTCTTATGATTTTCTGATTGGTTCCTCTATTCAGTGAGGCTAGAGTTCTGTCCTCCACATACACAAATTGAGAGGCACACAAAAGAGCCTACAAATTATCAAGGAGTGCACAGAGAGAATCTAAAATATGTGTGACTTGATTGATGTTACATGTGAACTGGAAATACCGAGACAAGGCCTCGACCTATTGTCAGGGCTAGAGTACAGTGGTGTCATCATAGCTCACTGCAACCTTAAACTCCTGGGCTCAAGTGATCCTCCTGCCTCAGCCTCCTAAATACCTGGCACTATAAGCATGTGCCACCACACTTGGCTAATTTTTTCCATTTTTGGTAGAGATGGGGTCTCCCTCTTCCTCAGGCTGGTCTCAAACTCCTGACCTCAAGTGATCTTCCCGCCTCAGCCGCCCAGTGTGCTAGAATGACAGGCATGAGCCACTGCACCCAAACTATAGTAATGTTTTTAAATCTTAGACCAAACTTTCCAGTTCTGTCAGACGGAGTACAAGTGTGAGCCACTGTACCAGCCTAAAGGAAAATTTAAAATTACACAAGCATTTCTTAGTACTTTTTAAAAACCTTTATGGTTCAAACCAAACTCTGCAGGCACAAGTGAATCACTTCAAAGGACAGAAGAGAGAATAATTGCTTCACTAACAAAACAAAGGGGACACACCCAACTTAGGCAACAATTAGGCCCCAGAGTCAAAGATGAGAGCATCTTCACTGTCGACAGGAGGAGGGTAGAGAGCTCAGTAACTCAGGCAGGTCAATGCAATCATAATGCTCTAGCTAGAAGGGATGCATCTTTTTTTAAATTTTTTTGAGACACGTTCTCGCTGTCACCCTGGGTAGAGCGCAGTGGCATCATCATACTTACTGCAACTTCAAACTCCTGGGCTCAAGCATTCCTCCTGCCTCAGCCTCCCTGTAGCTAGGACTATAGGCGCACACCACGCTCAGCTAATTTTTCTATTTTTAGTATAGATAGGGCCTCACTCTTGCTCAGGCTGGTCTTGAACTCCGGAGCTCAAGCAATCCTCCTACCTCAGCCTCCTTGTAAGTGCTAAGATTACAGATCTCAGCCTCTGTGCCCAGACTGGTACATCTTAAATCGGACTATTTCCAGAAATAAGTCACATCTGAATGGAACAAAACATGGGTCTAGGCTTGTGAAAAATCAGGCCTGAGTGATAGCCAAAGACTGCTTTTATTGCATCAACAAACAAACAAAAACATAGTTTTGAAGAAAGAGCAGCATGCTATGTCTAGAGACATAAGTTACCAATACAAAGAAAATCATATTGCCTTGTGAATGAGAATTCTAAAATTCAAATTCTATTAAAGTACATTAGTTTCTCTTATTCATGTATTTAAGTCCAAATAGAGTTCTTGGCTTACTGGTATTTCAAGATGCATAAATACTACAATTTTCAGCCTGCACCCAAAATGCTCCCCAGCAAAAAAGCCTCTCAGTCCACATTTCCACCTAGTTCCTTACACTGATTAAATCTCAGCTTTGCTGGTATTCATCACAGTAAAATTGCTTCCACCATAAAACAGATTTGAGGAAAATAGTGTTCTCTGTTGAAATACATATGGAAGCCCAGACAAAAGAAACATCAGCTAAGCACAAATAAGAATTTAATTTCCAAAACTTAGTGGGGTGTAAGTAAGTCCCTTAATTAAAGCCTTTGTAGCAGCTTCTCCTTGAGGTCTGTAATTGTCTCTGTGCTCCAATGGCCCGAGCCCTCTGAGGACCTTGGGGGTAATTCCTGGGCCCACAATGCAGCCTGGCACCCAGTGGTTAGCACGTTTTCTGGCTAATTGACCATCAAAGTGTTTGTGAGCTTCCTTTCTTGCTCGTTGCCAAACACCTTTCACAGTTTCTTTCTGCCCAATCTTTTTTTAGAGTAATATTATAGGCCCAAAATTTGGGTAACCTTTACACATAGATTCATTCCTATAATTTACAAAGCTTCGGAAGTAGAAGCTTAAGGCGGCAATTGAGCAGACCCCCACCCCATCTGAAAACAACAGGCGGTATTATCAAGCATGGGGCTCTGAATTCTCTATTGGCTATATTCAATTCACTCTATTTTGCCCATCTATAAAAAATCATCTACTCACACAATTTTAGTTTTCCCTTTCTTTACTGATACATGTTTTAGGGTTCAAACAACATATTGTAAATGCTTGCAATCTGGTGCTTTACCACCCAGATTTTCTACACTAAAAAGATAAGAACAAAATAAAAAGGGGAGCAGGGAACACTGGAAAAGGAATGTCCATATATCACATACTTCATAGCAAATAACAGACACTATCATTGAGAGCTTTATTGACCCCCTAAATTCAGTTATGAAATACAAAATGCAGAATTATATAGATACTGTAAAAGCCCTTGGGTCAACTGAATGTACTTCAAAATCTGTTTTAAATGACTGATTATATAATATGGATTGAGGGGAGGAATAACCATTTAACAGGCTGACTCCAGGGCTGGAACCTACCGTCACCCTTCCCCTCCCAGCAAAGGACCAAAAAAAAAAAAATCCCCAGTGTTCCATTCCAGAGTAAACGTGACAAGGTGGGTGACAAGGCAAAGAGTGGAATGGGGCTGAAGAATGTCATCAGCTCATCAATGTCACCTTCCTTTTCTAAATGATGTTGATTTAAAGGAAAAGAGAGAACACAGGGCCTAGAAAACTGAACACATTTATACCATACATGTGAACATTCTTAAGGGTAGTTGCTCTCAAAGTTTTAGAACCAACAGCTTTTTGAGAGCACCAATGAAATAACACAAAGTGGAGAGAAACCAAGTGGGGAAAAGGATACAAGACAGGTGAGACATTAACTTACAAAATGAAAGAAAAAGGCTTAGGAATATGAGGAGGAAAAATATCACTACTGAGATATAAACACAAAAACATTTTTTTCCGATTCTAATACACCCAGTTGGTAAACATCTCTACAAAGACCATTTAATTTGTAAGTAGAGACTGAATAATTTCCAACTGGTAATATAAAACACCCATTTCCCCCAGAGGTATACAATTCTTCACTTTGCATTTGAAGTGAAATATTTATGGTACCTAAAGTCTGTAAAGAGAAGGGACCTAATCCCTTGAGTTTAATGGCCATCTTTCATCCCTTTCTGAAGATCAAAAGAAACAAAAACCCCTTACACAACTTTACAGTGCTAATCCCAACACACCTGCAGACATCATTAACTCTTAAAGTGAAGAAAACTGGACGTGAGAGAAGAACTAGTACCTACTTAACCCCACAGCAAGGAACTCAGAGAGGGAGCCATGTGTCAGCAACATTCTATCAAGACAGGGCACAGCAAACTCTGTACTACAAATAAGAACAGGATCCTGTGGGACCTTATTCTTAAAAAAAAATCAGCAAAGTCCAGACTACCTAGTCCTCTAATTAATGAAGAAATGTCTGCAATAAAGAACTATCTTTTTAAAATTATCACAATCTCCTTATGACTAAATACTTAGAATCATAACTCCAGAACTTCCCAGTCTTACTTTGTATAGAAAAATTTATCATTTATATCCATGGTTGTCACTTTTTAACATTTCTAATGAAAAATTTTGTTAATTAGCAGGGCAAACACCAAGTGATTAAATAGCAAATGCTAGAGAAACACTGAGATCTATTTTAAAGTCTGATCTTAACTATGAGCCTGTCATATACACATATACTCATATTTCACAACCTGAAAGAGGTCAGGAATGTTGGAGGAGCTTCAAGCTTGCAATTTTAATTGCAATTTTAAATCAGTCTCAAATTAACTTGTGTGAAACCAAAGGACTTAATTTAACTCTAGGTTAAAAGGTACCCTCATTGTTGGTCTGTTTTGAAAACTCCTATTCTTAAAAAAATGCCATCATTCTACATTTTTCTGACACTTCCCAAATCATTCACATTTCCCCCCAAATTTTCACATTTCTTAAATACTTTAGGAAATATTTAGAATCAACTTCAAAAATAAAAGGTATGTATCATTCTGCCTTCCTGGGCCAACAAATGGTTCTTTTTCCAGTCTTTCACATGGCAAATGGTTAAGGGGACTATTTCTCAAACCAAATAGGAACAATTTACTTACTCCACAATTATAATACAATAATAATAATAAAGAGACTATGGTAGGGCTTATTAAAGAATTGAAATGTTGAGAATGTAAGATTGTACCACAATTTCACATTCAACTTACTCAATTGAGACCTTTAGCTAACTTGGAGCAAACCTAACTTCAAACATGTAATTATGACAGATGTTTTAGTTTCAAAGATTGCAGTTGACAAGCAGGACGTGTAAAAGAAAAAGGAAAGAATAATGGAATTATAAAAAAAACAGTACCCTGCTTCCTACTCATCTACTCATCCCAGTAATAGCAGTGAACCAGTCCCAGGGCAGCCCAGGCCTAGTCCTTTATGGGACAGGCAAGTTACAGATGGGAAACTGAAGCACAAGGAGATCAGGAGACTTGCCCAAGGCAAGCAATAGTAGAGGCGAGGGAGCAAGCGAAGGGTGAACAAGGGCCACTGAATTGGCACCTCCTTGTGTGTGGCCCACGGGCACATAAGGCCTGTAAGATAATGTTTTTAAGCTTTTGGTCAAGCTGTCCACTTCACGTTTGCAAACTTCTTCTGGTTTAAAATTAAATAAACAAAGCTTAAGAGGAAAAAAGAAAGACTGTTTCATCATCTCTGACTTTAGGACATACCCACGTATGCTCTGCAATGTTAATACAACATAATACGAAACCTAGAGCCTCATGGAAAATAGCTATACTTTTTAAAAATCCCATATAACACAGGCACTTTTAAAGAATCAATTTCAGATTCTTGAAATAAGGCTGGAATTACATTAGCAGACAAATAAGCACTACAGAGACATCATCTAAAAAGGCAAACAAAAAGAGCTGATATGTTATGAACCTGTGGCAGAAATTGCTTCTTAATTTAAATTCCTGCAGAATCTTAAAACTGGAAATGACCTTGGATGCAATCCTGTCTACTCCCTTAGCTGACACGTGATAAAATGGATACAAAATGGTTAAGAAAACCATACCAGGTAACAGCAGAGTTGAGATTAGACTCAGGTCTTCTTGAATCCCAGTCTGCGACTCTTTTATCCCAACGTTGCTTTTCTGGGGGCAGACCTAATACCTACACTTCATGTTTACTCTGAAAAGTGATTTACCCATTCCAAAATGCTCTCACATAAATTCTTGCAGCTACCTCTCCCAAAAACTCTACGGTGCAGATAGGACAGACAGACATCACTCCCATTTTATAGATGAAGAAACTGGTGGAAAAAAGGGAGTACAATGTGCTAAATAAAAATATCTTTCTCTCCTTTTTGCTCAGCACATATGGTTGAATTTAAATATAGTAGTCGCCCTCATCTGTGATTTTGCTTCCCGCAGCTTACCATGGTCCCAAAATATTAAATAGAAAAAATAAACAATTCATAAGTTTTAAACTGCACACCGTTCTGAGTAGTGTGATGAAATCTGTCCCACTCCATCACGCCTAGGACATGAATCATCCTTTTGTCTGGTATAGTCACGCTGTATATGCTGTCTGTCCATTAGTCACTTAGCTGTCTTGTTTATCTGACTGAAAAAACATAATATATATAGAGTTTAGTACTAATATCTGTGGTTCCAAGCATCCACTGGGGGTCTTGGAACATGTAGCCCACAGATAAGAGACTACTACTGTAACTCCAAAGTATTTATTCTGTTACAGAATGCATTCTCAACAAGGGTGAAAACTGGTTCTAGGAGGAGAAAAGAGGATATGAAAAATCTTACATATTGCAATGGTTTGGGTCCCTCCAAAGCTGAGCCCCTGTTGACAAAACTCTTACTCCTTAGTATTCAGTTCCTCTCATTGATTTTTCTTGGGCATCACACACACAACATTGATAGGGAAGACACAGTAAATACATGCATGAAGAGTGCTACAAAACTATGGCAATAGATGGCTATGACTAAAGGACTCTATCGATGGTTCAATCTCGAAGTTGCATTGAGAGGTGGCCTGCACGTGCCTAGGGGCTGCCACTGGATGGCCTTGTGGACGTTATGTTTCATCATAAGAGCCTGAATATGTGGCTAAGGCGTTGAGAATTAAATAAAAATAGTTTATGTTTTATTTATTAATAATTCAAAAAGTTATTTAAACACATCATTAGTTATGTCAAGTCCTAAAAATGTTGACAATAACTACTGATTACTTTAAAGTTATTTTCTCATATCAAGGAAAAGTTAAATTCACTAAAAATTAAGAAATTATTTTATGTTTTTTTATTGTTTTGATTATTATAGTTTTATTTTATTTTATTTTATTTTTATTGGGGGAAAACTACAAAGCATTTACAGTACAATGTTTACAGTCACAATTTGTAGTGAGCTGATTTCCCAAAATATATTACCACTCAAGTTGACTTATCTTGTTACATTCAAAAACCTAATATAGAACATGTAC
>CAUYRT010090349.1:0-18946 GCA_963574885.1 Lepilemur ruficaudatus | reverse complement strand
GGCTTGGTGGTGAACACCTGTAGTCCCAGCTACTCAGGAGGCTGAGGCAGGAGGATTGCTTGAACCCAGGAGTATGAGGTTGCTGTGAGCTAGGCTGATGCCATGGCACTCTAGCCTGGGCAACACAGTGAGACTCTGTCTAAAAAAAAAAAGAAAATGAATGGGTCAGGGCAGAAAGAGAGGCTGAAAGTAAAGTTCAGGGCAGAGCAGGAAGGACGCTGTAGGTAAGTTTAAAGCATGTGAACATGGCCCTGGTAAATGTTGAGCGGGTCCTATTGTAGAAGTTGATAATGATGTTTCCAATCCATAGCGGATATCCCTGGAGAAAACAAAAGCCCACAGTAGAACAAGATATATAACACTTCTATTCCTCCAACTGGGATTATTTTGTGATTTGGAGATTTTCTAGAAGATTCATTTTGAAAACCCTAATACAAATGAGCTCTTTCTTATCCTGCATTTAAACACATTTTGATCAGCCAGAAGTCTTCAAATTGAATGATTTTCTGTATTTTTCAAGTAGGTATAAACAGAAGAAAAAGTACTGCATACAAAAATCCAGAAAAGTTGGTATAACGATAAATAAGTAATAAATAATAACAGCAGCAGCAACCCTGGCTGGCTGCCGAGTGCCTGCCATGTGCCAGGGACGGTGCCAGGTGCTGTGTCTGAGAGACAGACGTGCTAACACGGTCACATGGTGGTGGCAATAGGGGGAGGGGAGGACAGAGGCCACCCAGACACACCTCCTGCCTCTGCCACTTGCTGACAATGTGGCCTTGCGTATGTCCATTGAATGGGGACAGCGATAATGATTTCCTGATAGGCTGTCAGGAGGATTCAGTGCAGTGCTTCAAGTTCCATGCCGGAACCCTGTTAGTGCTCAAGAAGTGTAAATTATTTGTTCCTTAAAATTAAGTAAAAGGAAGATGATTGATAGGAGAGAGGGAGAGAGAGAGAGAGAGAGAGAGAGAGAGAGAGAGGCAGACATTGATATATCTAAGGATATATCTCTCAGTCATATTCCAGTGCAGCTCAAATTCCATACATGTCTTTCACTGCAAAATGCAGTATGTTTATGTGACATGATGCATCAGTTGCAGACCACCTGAGGGGAGAACCGAGAAATAGGAACGCTGATGACGGCTCTTTCTGACTGATGTTGCGTCTTAAAATTCTATGATTTACTTCTATTCTTAGTGGGTGCAGATGGCTTTGATAAAATGATTTGTATTTTAATTTATTACTTCAATAAATACATATTGGAGAACACTTGGAAAAATAAAATTAATTTCAAAGTCTACCTTTCAAGCTAATATTTTAGATACTTTCCCTCTCATTTCTTTTCGTAATACATAGTCATTCCATAAAGAATTGTGAATCCACATACGTACACACAATTCCATACCTTTCGGTCCCATTTTTCATTGTTATATAACGATTTAAAAACTTCGTTTGACTTTTGTAACAATATTTCAAATATCTGCTTATATGCCTTTGTATGGATGGTAAATAATTTACGTAACCATTCCTCTGCATTGGATATTTCTGTTGCTTCCAAATGATAATCAATTTGAATAGACACATGTTAATGCCATAAAAATAGAAGGAAATTGTTCTTAAGCTGCCACATTATATCAACAAACATGCAAACAAATCCAAACTTGGTATCACCAACATGAAAACGTTTATTGTGTGGAGACAATTTGAGAGACAACTGTGACACCACAGCAATCCTTGTGCTTGTCCTCTTAAAGGAAGAACGAGCCCAGGCTCTACAGCCAGATGTAGGTAGGGTCAGGATCCACCACTTTCTAGCTGTGACCTTGAGCCCCTGCTTCACCCCTCTAAGCATGACTTTCTCATCTATAAAATGTGAATACCGGTGCATCCCCCACAAGGTGGTTGTGAGATAAATCACATTTGCTCCACACCTGTGCATCCTGAATCCCACATACGCGATACCCATTGTGCTAACCCTCACAGTACCTATAGGCCCAAACCTCATGTCTTCTGCAGAGAAAAAACCCTATGCAGGCAGGAATGAGTCTCCTTCATATCTTTGGTGCCTAGCACAATGACTGTCACATAACAGGCGACTGGTGAGCAGTTACTGAACAAATGACTAATTCTCCCTCCATGTGAAAACTTGGAAACATTTAGTCATCACTTAGTCTTCTCGGGAAACTATGTGATCTCCATTTGCTATGCCTGGCACTACAGTCATGCACGTGACCAGACTTCGATGGCAGAATATTTTCCACTAGAATGTAATTGTATTTATGGAAATTGTAATGTATCTTCAGCAAAACAAACCTCAGCTCCATTGTCCTACGTGGAGTGAGCCTAGAGAACAACAGACTTTCTTAGTAGAATGCACCCCACCCCCTGCATACGCTGCTATAAAATCAGAAAGAAAGGGGGAAAGGGGGAGTAATTTTCCCAACAAAGCATCTCTACATGTGGGTGGTCAATGATGTTTACCTAAAATGGATTTGTGGCTGAAGAGAAAATTCTTATTTCCCGAAAGGTGAATCTCACTGAGGCTGATTACAGAAATAAGTTGTACAACTTGATGTAAGGGAGTGGTGGGGCGAGGGGTGGGGGAGGATTTTTTAAAATTTATCCCCGTTCCATGCAAACAAGAGCCAGGAAAGATTATACGTTTTCCTGTGACTCTGAGTTCTGCAGAGGCAGGAGACCATATCAATATTGAAATTGCAAATACTGGAACATTAGATTTGCTTTCCTCTCATAAAAAGCAGATTCTGTTGCCTTTTTCTCTTCTCTCTACAGATGACGTGCATAAACACGGTCCGAGACGTGACTCTCTGTGGGCGCTGAGGGCCTTCCCATCGCCTCCTCTTCCCCAGCTTGCGGGAGGACTGTCAGCAAAGGTGAGAGCCAGGAGCATGGGCGCCAGATTCCTGTTAATGCTTTCCCCACAAAGTTTTGAGCATTGAAGCAAAATCAACACCATCACTTTTTCCCTCCTGAAAAATAATTGGATCTCCAAAGCTGCTTATGATCAGAAACCCTCTCCGCAAGGAGCAGGGCGATTATCCTTTTCAACACATCCGTGACTCACATTGGGAACATGTGTGTCCCAACCTGGGCTCCCGCCAGCATCTGCGGGAGGTGTCTCCGGATTCCCGAAGGGGGCTCTGCGGAGAGGCAGGACGGGACACGGGCAGACAGCATCTTTGTCTTTGTGGAGCACTGGTTTCCTGGTCTGCAAACATCAGCCGCGTGGCCTTGCTGTGAGCACGCCACGCAATCAGGCGGGACGACTGTGAGGGCCATTTTTCTAACTGCACGACCCTAAGTTGAGTATTTCAGCCAAGGAATTGGCAAATGCTACTGGTAAAGGCTGAGATCACAGAGAGCACTCTCTTGAGATGTAAATTCAACTTCTCATTAGGAATTGCGTAAGTAATTCACACGCAAGGGGAAGTCCACTTACAGTGGAGATTCGGTTGCCGTCCTGTTTACAAACATGTCTTTACTATTCAATCAGGGGACCTTGAGTCACGTCCCAGCACTTTGTTGCTTAAGCTTCATCGTGTCTCAAACCTTTTATTTGTTTGCCTGTAAAAAGGAAATAGTGACCTTTGTAATTTAAGTGATACAATTTATGTGAAGTTGCTGGGGCCATAGTAGGTGCTTAAGAAATCGCTAGGAAATCAGAATCTGAACATTGACTAATCTAAGCCTCCCTTCAGAGTACAGGGCTCTAGAGGGCAGAGATGTTCCTGGACTTGGCGCATCAGGAAAGACGAGTGACAAAGGTCTTCCATGAGAGCCGCCTTTTAATGACGTTCTGGGTACTTTGCACATAGTAACTTAGTTAACCCTCTCAACCACCCACCAAGGCAGGGTATTATACTCCCACTAATAAGGAAACAAAATCAGAAAAGTTAGAAACTTGACCAAAGCCATGGAGCTAATGGAAGGGGGTAGAGCTGGGTTCAGAACTCAAGATTATCTGACTTCAAAGCCCCGTGTCTTCTACCTAACCAGGTGAACAAAGTAAGCACAGGACATGATCTCTACTCCCAAATTGGGACCCAGCAGGAAAAAGACTAAGAATGAGTCAGACCTCAGGCTGGAATCCTAGCTTCACTGTTTACGGTCTCTGTGACTCAGTCCCTACCTATAAAATTGGGATAATGTCACCATCAGGCTGCATTGCCTCTTAGGTGCCAGACGCTGTTCTAGGTGCTTACATGCATTGACTCATTTACTCCTCACCAAAACCCTAGGAGGTAAGGAGTGTCACTATTCCCATTGTACACCTAAGGAAGCTGAGTCGCAAGAGAGGTTAAAAGTAAGCGGCCTGCAGGCACAAGAAAGCATGTGGCCGAGCTTGGACTGAAATCTGGGCGATAGGTCCTCAGTCTACACTCAACTGCTCTATCATTCTCATTAATGGTAGCTGCCCCCACAGGGTTGTTGTCTGGCTAAGGTGATACGATGTTTGAAACTTCTTAGAACAATGCATCACTCATAGAGCCATTCAATTACCATGAGCAATTATTTAGCACCGTTGCTACTATCACTTCTGAAGCTCGCAGTGACTCCAGAAATGCAAGTTCAGGAGAGGAAGTGTGTTCCACAGGCTGAGGGAGTGCTTTCTGGCATCAGGGTGAAACTTTGTTCTGTATTTTTAAAAACATTTTTGAAATTCGTCCATTTCAAACAATTCTGGGGAGAAAATTTTGTGATTCCATTCTCCGCCCTTAGGCAGAAAAGAGTGAGGGGAGAGCTGTGGTCTAACAAAATAAAAATCTGGCTACTTAATTGCAGATAATCCCGATAAAAGATAAAATGGATCAGTGTTTAAAGAAACAAGAAAACTGTATAAGGGGCTCTCTAATAGGCTCAGATATTTATAATAGTTTTTCCCTTAAAATGTTTTAAATAAAAGAATTCCTTCCTTCTGCTTAAAAAGTCAAAGAATACAAGAATTTACGATATAAAGCAACAGTCCTAAAGCCCCATCCAAACGCTCAATCCAATCCCCTAAAGAAACCACCTTTACTGCTTTTTATTATTAAATTGTTGAAATAATGGGCTGATTATACTCTCATTTCTCACTTTACTGACATCAGATATTATGTATTGATCTCCTACCGTGATAAAATGGTTTAGGTCACTTACATTACTTCCCACCGGTTTTGTTTTTTAATTCAGTCAATTTTATTTACTATTTTAGCTTATCTATTACTTACTAGCGTAATTTTGAAAATAGACTTCGTTTTTTTAGAGCTGTTTTAGGTTCACAGCAAAGACGAGTAGAAAGCACAGAGATGCTCCTCATTTCCCCTGTCGCCACACATGCATAGCCGTCCCCACCGTCTGCATCCCCCGCAGAGTGGCACTGAACCTACAGTGACACGTCATCATCACCCAAAGCCCTCGGTTTACATGAGGGTTCACTCTTGATGCTGTAAATTCTATGAGTTTTGACAAACACGTAGCAACGCGTATCCCCCTTGCAGCATCACAAGAATAGTTCCAGCGCTTTAAAAATCTCCTGCTCTGTCTGTTCAGCTCTCGGTCCCCACTAACTCTTGACAACCACTGATCTTTATTTCCATGGTTTTGCCTTTTCCAGAATGTCTTACGGTTCGAATAACACAGTATATACTCTTTCCAAATTGGCATCTTTCTCCTAGTAAGATGCACTGAAGTTTCCTTCACGTCTCTTCACGGTTTTGTAGCTCATTTCATTTTAGTGCTGAATGACGTTCCATTGTCGGGATGTACCATAGTTTGGTTATTCATTTGCCCGTTGAAAGACTTCCTTGGTTATTTCCAACTTACAAACAAAACTGTTATAAATATTCATGTGTAAATTTTTGTGTGGTCCTAAGTTTTCAGCTCATGTGGGTAAATACCTAGGGGTGCAATTGCTGGATCTTACGGTAAAAGTATGTTCAATTTTGTAAACAACTGCCAGACTATTTTTGAAAGTGGTTGTGCCATTTTGCATTTCTACCAGCAATGAATGAGAGTTCCTGTTGCTCCACTTCCTCACCAGCATTCGGTGGTGTCAGTGTGTTGGACTTTGGCCATTCTAATAGGTTTACCATGGTATCATACTGCTGTTTTAATTTGCATTTTCCTGATGACATATGATGTGGAGATCTTTTCATATGATTATTTGCCATTTGCGTATTTTTTGATGATGTATCTGTTCAGATCTTCTGCCTGTTTTTCAATGAGGTTGTTCATCTTCTTATTGTTTAATTCTAAATTGTTCTTTGTATATTTTGGACAACATCTTTCATCACATAGGTCTTTTGCATAGATTGGGAGAAAAAAAAAACCCCTGCATCCTGTATCTAACAAATCATCACCAAACTCAAGGTCATCCAGATTTTCTCCTCCAGTCTCCTCTAGGAGTTCTACAGTTTTGTTTTTTACATTTAGGTAAAAATTTTTAGCTACATTTTGAATACATTTTTTGTGAAGAGTGTAAGATCTATGATTCTTTTTTTTTTTTTTATACTTGGATGTCCAGTTGTTCCACCACCATTTATTGAAAAGATTACCTTTCCTCGATTGTATTACCTTTGTTTCTTTGTAGTATATCAGTTGACTATACTTGTGTAGCTTTATTTCTGGGCTGTCTATTCCGTTTTATCAATCTATTTCTCGAGTCTTTCAGCAATACTACACTGTTTCTGATTACTGTATCGATACAATACATCTTGAAATTGGACAACGTCAGTACTGTGAATTTGTTCTTCTTCTTCAATACTGTGTTCACTATTCTGGGTCTTTTTGCCTCTGCATATAAACTTTGGGATCTGTTTGTTGACATCCAAAAAATAACTTGCTGGGGTTTTGATGGAGATTGTGATGAATCTATAGATCAAATTGGGAACAACTGACATCTTGTCAATATTGAGTCTTCTTATCTATGGACATGGACTGTCATTCCATTTATTTGGTTCTTTGATTTCTTTCATCAGATTTTGTAGTTTTTCTCACAGATTTTGTATACATTTTGTTAGAGTTATGCCTAAGTGTCTCATTTTGGGGTGCAAATGCAAATGACATTGTGTTTTTAATTTCAAATTCCAATTGTTCATTGCTGTTACATAGGAAAACAATTGATTTTTATATATTAACTTCGTATCCTATGACTTTGCTATAATTGCTTATTAGTTACAGAAGCACCAGTGTCATTTTAATTAAATATTGATCCTCTATTTCGTATTCCATAAATTTGGCAGTGTGTCCCCTCCCTGCCACCTCTCCCCTCCACCCCCTCTTGCCTCCCCTTTTCTAGCAGTTGTTTTTAGCTTGTCCAGGCAGATCACACGGACCTTTTTCTCTGTCATCTCACTTAATCTCTTTCTTGTTTTTTCTTTGGTTGAGTTTATAAATCAATACCAATAAGTAGCCTCACATTGTTATAAAACATCTTCTTACATATCCTGCTGAGGTCCTCTCATTTCCTAGCACTAGTCAGATGGCTGCAGAGTTATCTTCCTGATTTGCATTTTCTTTCAGCGGGACCCTGGATTGGATCCGTTTTTTTTCCCCCTACGTTGTCCCCTCCCTTTATGTCCCGCTGGTTTGGCTAGAACATGTCTTCCAGAAACCTTTTCAGATGAGGGAGTTGGGAGGTAAAATTTTGAGTCTTTGAAAGTAAAATAAAAATAAAAACAAAACCAAAAACCATTATTAAACCTCCACATTTGATTGATCATTAGGGCAGGTATAAAATTCTGGGTATTAAAGAATGGAATTTCTTTAAAAAACGTGGAAGAAGTTGTTTCCTGGTTCTCTGTCATCTATTCATGGTTGTCAGAGACTGATGCCAGTTTAAATTTTACTTTTTGGTGGGTAATGTATCTTATTTTTTTCCGCTATTATGATTTGATTCTTCTCTTTTTCATTAGAGTTGAGAAATATGCAAATGAAGATAGGTGGATTTTTTTTTGACATGTGTTTATATACCTCCTATATTAACCTAAATGGAGCTGGAGATGGGTGGATTTTGGATGACTGGATTTCCATACCCAAAGAATATCGATTAAAGGAATAATACCAACTGAGGACAACAATTCTGCTTTGGAGCCTCACAATTATCAACTTTTTTTTTTATTATTTTAGCAGGTAAAATCTTCTCATTTAGCATGAATCCCCAATACAGTACAACTTTATTACCTTTAGTCCTCATGTTACACCTTAGATTTGTAGACTTATTCCTCCTTATATATCCGCTATTCTGTGGCCTCTGACCCACATTTCCACGTTTCCTAACTGCCACCCTGCCCCCTGCCCCTGGTAACCACTGTTTTATTCTCTATCTCTGTATATTTGACTTTTTTTAAAGATTCCACATTTAAATGAGATCATGCAGTATTTTCTTTTTTTGTATCTGACTTATTTCAGTGTGCATCTTAGCATACTGTCCTCCAGGCTCTTCCATGTTGTGGCAAATGGCAAAATCTCACTTTTTTAAGGGCTGAATAACACTATCATATATTACATGTCTATATACACAGACATATATATACACACACTTACAATGGAATATATATATGTGTGTACACACAACAAAGTGAAATATGCATGTGTGTGTAAGAGCGCTGTCTGGGAAGTACCCATTGTTAATATGAGGAGAACATATTACATGGCTGGATACTTTCCAGACGGCCCTTGTATATATTTATATGTATGTGTGTCTCACACACACACACACACCCACAGACACCCCAGTTTCCTTACCCAGTCATCTGTTGACACTTAGGTTGTTTCCATGCCTTGGCTATTGTGAATAATGCTGCAGTAAATAAGGGAGTGCAGGTATCTTTACCTTTAAAAGGTGATGGTTTCATTTTCTCTTGCTATTGACTCAGAAGACTAGCTGGACTGTATGGTGGTTCTATTTTAAATTTCATTAGAAATTTCCATACTCTTTTCTATAATGGCTGTACCAATCTACATTTCCACCAATGGTGTATAAGAGTGTGTTCCCTTTTCTCCACACCCTCTCCGACATTTGTTATCTTTTAACTTTTTGATAACAGCCATCCTATTGGGTGTGAGGTCGTATCTCATAGTGGTTTTGATTTACATTTTTCTGATGATTAATGACATTGAACACTTTCATATATCCGTTGGCCATGTTTATGTCTTCTTTGGAGAAATGTCCGTTTAGGCCTTTTGCCCAATTTTATAATTGGGTTTTTTATTTCTCTACTATTGAGTTGCATGAAGTCTTTATAACTTTTGGATATTAAAGCCTTGGCAGATGTATGGTTTACAAATATTTTTTTTCCAACCGGTAGGCTGCCATTTCATTTTGTTGATTATTTTCTTTGCTTTGCAGAAGCTTTTTAACTTGATGTAGTTCCACTTATTTATTTTTGCTTTTGTGTCCTGAGCTTTTGGTGCAATATCCAAAAAATCATTTCCAAGGGTGATGTTCAGGAGAGTTTCCCCTTTGTTCTCTTCTGTAAGTTGCATAGTTTCTTGTTTTACTTCTAGGTCTTTTATCCATTTTGAGTTGATGTTTGTGGATGGTGTAAGGTAAGTGTACAATTTCATTCTTTTGCATATAGTGATGTAGTTGTCCCAGCACCATTAATTGAAGAGATTATCCTTTTCCCATTGTGTCCTCTTGCTCTCCTTGTCAAAAATTGGTTGGCTGTATATGTTTGGGTTTACTTCTGGGCTCACTGTTCTATTCCGTTCTTCTATGTGCCTGTTTTTATGCCAGTACTATACTGTTCTGATTACTATAGCTATGTAATATGATTTTAAATCAAGAAGTGTGATGCCTTCAAGTTTGTTTTTGCTTCTCAGAATTGTTTTGGCTGTCTTGGCTTGAGGATGAACCTCTTTGGCTCCATGTTCTGACTTCTCTGGGGTAGAGATTCCACCTTCTAGATTCACAAAGGCGGCACTTTATCCACATACCTTGACAGGATATTTCCCATACTGGAGCTCTCTGCAGTGGCCCCACCCATGTCACAGTTCTCCACTGAGAAAGGTGTTATGCCCCCAGAGCTCGGCCAGGGCGTCCCATCCTCATGGCTCTGCTGAGGTCCTGCCCTTTGAAATCAAGGTGGAGGCAGCCCTGCCCTGTGTGCCCATGGGCTGTGGGCCTATAGTGGGAGCTCAGACAATCTCTGAATCACCTTTTTGTACCTTGTTCCCTTGTGATGAAGAATCATGCTATTTATAGCCAAATAGTTTAATGGTTCAGTCCTGTAAGTTCTAATAAGTTTAACAATCTTCCTTTATTTTGTCCCATTTTCTGTTTCACTTAGTTCCAGCTGATAGTGTTTCTGCTGGTATGATCACATCTGAATTCCTGGGTTTTGTTGAGCTGGTTGATTAATTCCATGGTTCACATGCATTATCAAATGGTTGGTCTGCTACACCCTTAGTGTTATCTTATAAACACACTTTCTCATTTTATGTAATGTGGACAGGCTGAGAGTTTTCCAAATCTTTAAGTTCTGCTTTCTTTCTGCTTAAAAATTTCATCTTCAATTCCATTCTTTTCTTTCTCATTTTATTATAAAGCAGTGAGGAGGAACCAAGTTATTCCTTCAACACTTGGATATTTCAGCTAAATATCCAATTTCATCATTCACAAGTTTTACCTTCCACAAAATACTAGAACATAAACACAATTCAGCCAATTTTTTTTCCATTTTATAACAGGGATCACCTTTTATCCAGTTTGTAATAAGATTTTCCTCATTTCTGTCTAAGACCTCAGAAGAATGGTCTTTACCATCCATAGCACTATCAATATTCTGTTCAAGATTACTTAAATATTTTCAATGATGCTTTCTCTATAGCTCTCCTATTTTATTACTGAGCTCTCACTAGAATCACCTTTAAATGTTTATTTATGGCAGTCTAGGTTTTATTTAGTGTGCACCTCAACATTCTCCCAGCCTGTACCCATCACTCAGTTTCAAAGCCCTTCTCTTTACCCAGGTCTACATTTTTAAGTATTAGTTACAGCAGCACTCCACTTCTGGTAGTAATTTCTATATTAGTCTATTTGGGCTGCTATAGCAAAGTACCACAGACTTGGTGGCTTATATTTATGTATTTATTTATTTACATTTTTTTAGCAAACAGGGTCTCACTCTGTCACCCAGGTGTCACCACTGCTCACTGCAACCTGGAGCACCTGGGCTCAAGTGATCCTCTGGCCTCAGCCTCCCGAGTAGCCAGGACTATGGGTGCATACTGCCATGCCCAGTCAGTTTTTTTAATTGATTTTTTGTAGAGATGAGGGTCTTGTAATGTTGCCCAGGTTGGTCTCAAACTCCTGGCCTAAGTGATCCTCCTGCCTTGGCTTCCCAAAGTTCTAGAATTACAAGTGTGAGCCACCATGCCCAGCTGGCTTATAAACAACAGAAAATTATTTCCTATAGCTCTGAGGGCTGGAGATCTGAGATCAGCGTTCTTCCAAAGGCCCCATTTCCTAATATTGTCACTTTGAGCATTAGGATTTCAACATAGGAACTTTGGGAGGGACAGAAGCATTTGGTCCATTGCTAAGGTGGAGCTTGGCTTAATACGGAGGAGTTGAAGTGGCTTCTTTCTGTTTTCTGAGGGCGAGTTGAGAGTAAGCAGAAGGAGCACTCCAAGACAGCAGGTGAAGGCCTTGAAGGAAGAGCTGAGAGTTCGTGGCTGGATGGGCAGCTCCAGGAAGATGTTGTGCAGGCTGAGGCTGGTGTGGACAGACAGCCATAGAGAGGTTTCCGTCTTTGCTGTAAGAATGGATGGAAGCCCCTGAGAGCTCTAAAGAGGAACAAGGTGAAGCAGAAAACAGTCAGAACTAGTGGGAACAGAGGTTTTCATAACATCCCTCTGTTGCCACATGGAGAATGGATTGAGGAGACCATGCTGTGTGGGGAGGCTCATTGTAAACGTCTGCGCTGACCCAGATCGGACGGCAGCTTGCACTAGGATGTCAGCTGAAGAAACGGAGAGAAATGGACAGTTTAGGGGAGATTAGGATAGAAAAGCCATAGGACCTGGCGACTGGTTAGATACGAGGAGTGTGGAATCAAAGGCATCTCCCAGGTTTCTGGCTTGTGCCTCCGGATGGACTGTGGTGCTGCTCCCTGAGACAGAGAAACCAGAGCCAGGCCAGGTATGTGGAAAGACAATAAACTGGGCCAGTTAGGATGGGGAGGGATGTTCAAGGGCAGCAGAGAAGAAGAATCCTGACCAAGGAAAGCAGGGGAAAACTGCACCAAGGAGGCAGGATTTGGAGCAGGTGATGAATACTCCCCAGACACCACACTTGGGCATAGCGGGATGGTTATAGGAGAAGGGACATTTTGCACAGGGGGAGCACCCAGGGCCTTACAGAGGCTCTTGGCATTTTTGTTCTTCTTCTTTTTTTTATTTAGTAAACTTTGTATTGAAGTTTAGCTTAAAAATAGAAAAAAATGCACAAGTCATAAAAAATGCAAGTCTGCAAAATTTAATAAAACAGTCATCCATTTTCTTGGGGAAGGGGTTCATTCTTCCTGCTTTTTTTTTAAGAAAAAATTCCCATTTTAACTGTATCTAATTCTCTGATTGAAAGTTACATCAAATTCCTGGAAGTAAGTTGGGAAGAAAAATTCATTCCATGAGTAAATATGCTTGGCAACAAATAGTGGGATTGTAATTGTGACAGAAACGATGTGACTAGAAAACTCCCATAATTTGTGCTGCATTGGAAGGATGCGACGGGGGAAGACTGGAAGACATCTCTGCTCCCAGCCTGGGTGCATCATTAGCAACTGATTCTAATATGGAAAAGTGATTCTAGACTGCACAAGGATGAGTTCAGTTTTAGAAATTTTGAGTTCCAGATGTTCACCAAACATTCATGCAGAAATGCCTGGGAGAACAGGACAGACGAACGCATGGGTGCAAAGTCACAAGAGAGACTGTGGCTAGAGGAGACTTTTGCCAGGCTACATTTCATCATGTCGTCCCTGAGGTTCTTGGCTCAGAAGCGCGGATCCTCAGAATGAGATGTCCACCATTTGCCTTCCCTCCCCACACCCCACAAGGAATAGAAGTAACTGGAGTGCCCGTTAGGGACTTGAAAGTGTGGTTCCGGAGCAAGACAGATTGCTCAAAGCTGGGAGTAGGGCTCTGGGTGTTGTCAGTGTTTGGAGAGTAGCTGAAGCCTCAGGTTGGGACAGGCTGGTCCAGAGAAGGGAGGACAGTGAGATGACTCCACACTGCTGAGGCTGGGGAGGCCAGAGCTCAGGGCAGGGACCCCAGTTGCACTTCTGCGGGGGCTGCTGCCCAGCCTGCCCAGGCCCCAGGGTGGATCGAGGGGCAGCCAGTGGAGGAGCGCACATGGCCCCGCCACGGAGGGTTGGGAGCCGAAGTGCTCTCCAGATGTCGATGGTCGATTGCAGACAATTAGGAGGCTGCCTTTCCCTCTCTCCCAGGACCCCTAACACAAACTGTCTGAACCACAACAGTTGAGTCTGAACGTATCAAATAAGTAAGGCAAAGAGAGACCCCATGAAATAACTATGTGGTTAGTGGCTTGTGGGGCTGTGGGTGGGGTGCAGGGGGCCGGGTTGCTCCAGAGAAAGACACTTGCTTTTAATCAATGTGCTAATCCAGGACATAAGCTCTCCTTTCACTCCCTCCCTCATCGAGTTTCCCAGGGCTCAGTCCTCGCTCCCTCCCCATACCGGCTGAATGGAAATTTGGTCCAGTTTTTTTCTTTTTTTTAATATAGATACATTAAAAAACAGACACTGATCTTCAAAGAAGCCTGCAATTTCACTGGCGACGGAATGTTTATAGCCACAATTTGTTTGGTTCTGATAAAATGCACATGCCCCGTTACTCCGTTTTATTTGGCATCCCAAGCTGGGCTTGCTGTGTGCATGGGCTTACCCTTCCCAGTCAGCAAGGCAGGAAGAGGGGAAGAGGGGAGAGAGAGAGACAGAAAGGGAGAGAGAAAGCGAGAGAGAGAGAGAGAGAGAGAGAGAGAGAGAGAGAGACCCGTCCCGGAGCTGTGGCTGCATCTGTCTGTGGGTGTCCTAGATTGCATAGTCCCAGAGGCCATCTACCGTGGCAGGAGGGGACCCAGCCTAGGGGTCAAGAAGACCAGCTGGAGGGACATTTCAAACACTCCCAGAGCTACCTTATTCCATATTCAAGAGAAACACCAACCTTCCCAGGTCTAGTTGAAGCTAGGATATAATCTCCCCAATTGTTCTAGAGGTTTTGTGACAGAGGTAGGAGAGTCTGGAAACCAAAAAGATGTGGACTTAAATGTCAGCTCAGTCACTTTCTTGTGTATGACCTAGAGCAAAGCTTTCTCTGAATTGGTTTTCCCCAGCTGAAAACCACAGACATCTCTCCTAAGGATCAGTGTGAGATTAAACACATTGGAGCCAGCTCAGCAGGACAGGGTGGCTGGAAGGGAGCAGAGGTGCAGTTTTTGCCAAGGAGGGGAACCTGGAGCAGTGCTCTAGGTGGGGGGCCAGGACACACCTCGGCACGCAGGCATGAGCTAACAGCGTTGCTTGGGGAGAAGGAGAAGTTTGGGGTGACTGGGGTGTTTGATGCAAGAATAGAGCAACAGGAGATGAGGCTGCCAGAAGGCAGGTTGTGAGCCGTGCTGAGGAGTTTGAACTTCTTTCTGTGGACCATAGAGGGCTGGGCGGATTCTAAACAGAGAACCAAGCATGTGTAGATTGTGTTCTAGAAAAACGACCTTTAGCATCATGGATCCATTGCCAGAGTGAGAAGAAGAAAGAAGCCAGAAAGGTGAAGGTTGGGTGATGCTCCTCCTCACGTGACGTGCATGTGTTACTGCTTCTCTGCGGCAGCAAGGGGCCCCATGCGATGGTGAAACGTGGTGGCCCTGGGGTCAGGTCCCAGCTCTGCTTTGTGCCAGTTGTGGAGTCTGGAAAAAGTTCCTTAAACTCTCCGTGCCCCCATGACCCTATCTGTAAAATGGGAATGGCTGTAATGTGTATTCGTAATATGGATATTGTGAGGATTAAATGAGGTATAAATACAAAGAAGAAAAAAACACTGACAAACACTTGAAAGAGTGTGCGTGGCAAATTCTCGCATTCAGTGCATGATAACTATTATTACCAGTGAAAATCTCAGGGCAGTATGTGCTCTAACTCAGCACTTTATGTACATTATTCCACTGAATCTTTCCCCTGCGAGACATGTTCTACTTTGATTTCTTTTTTTCCTAATAAAAATTAAAGTTCAGAGAAATCGAGCAACTTCCCACCGTGGTTAGCTGCTACTCCGAGGAGCTGGGACATAAGGCCAGTTTGCTTCCAAACCCACGGCCTGAAATATCCCCGTGGAAAGAGCGAGATCAGGGATGGAAATCTCAAGGTCTTCATCCTTGTGTGGTGGGGAGTTTATAACACAGCCAGTGGGGGCAGTGCTGATGGGAAGGCAGCTTTAATGGTTTCGAAATGAGTTGCCTCCCCCACCCCACCCTTCTCCATCTGTGTGTGTGTGTGCATGTGCCTCTGTGTGTGCATGTGTGTATGTGTGTGCATGTGTTTGTGTGTCCGTGTGTGTGTGTATGTGTATGTACATGCACGTGTGTGCACACAGAGGGGTGATTGGCCGGGTTGGCTCTGGCCAGAGCCAATAGTTGTCCGAGGAACTGTAAGTGGCACGTTGCTTTCGGCCAGATCAGTTGATCAAAAGGCAGATTTCTACATCTTTACTCTTACTAAAGTTTCCTCTTCTCTTTCTCCCCTCCTCTCAGCTATATTTGGTGGAAGTGTAAATCTGATGAAGATTAACTTTCTTAAAATCAGATAGACTTTATTTCAGAAGCTTGGTATAATTTTATTTGAGAAGTAAATTTGTAATTATAATTTTAAATTTCTCTACAAGACTCCGGCACCAATTTTCGGTCCCCAGTGGCAGAAAACAGAGAACAGTGGGATGCTGGGGTGGGAGAGCACCCAGTTCAACCCTCCCCAGCCCCCGTCCTGAAGTCCGGCCATGCTCCCTGGGTCACCACCTGACCCGAGCGAGTTTCTGGGTAGCTGGCAGTCTTCGGCGTTCCTCGGCTTGTGGAAGCGTCCTGACTCCGCCCCCCTCTTCACGTGGTGCTCTTCTTATGTGCTTACCTCTGTGTCCAAATTTCCCTTTTTTTATAAGGACAGAAGTCCTGTTGGATTAGGGCCCACCCTGGTGACCTCATCTTAACTAGTTACGTCTGCACGGACTCTACTTCCCACTAAGGTCACATTCTGAGGTGCTGAGGACTTCAACATAGGACTTTTAGGGGGGCACAATTCAACCCTGAATGCCAGCTTAACAGCGTCCTCTCCCCCGGGCCCCTTGCAGGCATCTGCAAAGCCCACCTGGCCCCTGTCATGATTTGGCACATGGTCAGTGAGTTTTGCTCAAACATCTCCTTTCCACCACCCAGGACCTGAGGCCGAAGTTTGGGTAAAGCAACGCTCAGCTACAAGGTCTGAAGTGTCCGGTGGGTTGAAGGTCCCCAACAAATGGCTCTCCCAAGGTGACACAGCTGGTGACCGGTGGAGATAAAATGGAACCTTTCTCAATTCTGGTCCAGTCATCTCTGCACCTCCAGTCCAGCCAGAGAGGAAGCAGGAGCGGCTCCGCTGTTTCAGGCTTCGTGCCTCGGAGATGCCTGGGGAGTGGGGAAGTCAAGAGGGAGGGTTGGTTTGGGGAGGCAGGTGACAAGCGGAGCTGTGACAGGCAGAGCCTGAGGTGACATCCTAGGAGAAATGTCCAGGAGGCAGTGGGTAAGGTAGGATTGATGTGCTGCTGTCTACCCTCCAAACAAGTCAAATCAGAATCTTCTCATATCTGGCAAGGACCTTATCAGGGTGGTGTTTTGTTAGAAACTCACGTACATCTGTAATTTTTCCCCTAATATAAGTTGATAATTAGGGAGCATGACATATATTCACAGAGTAAAGGTATTGAGGTAAAACACGGTTTCTCAATGTTTTGTTTTAGATGAAAAATGTCCCTTTGTATGTTACTCTTATGAACAGCAAGGGAGGGTTTATTTTTTCCAACCAAAATGCCAGTTAAATTATGTTTTGATAATTTCTTCAATGTGTCAGCTGCCAACAGCATTTTAAATAATAAGAATTAGATCCCTCCTAAATAAGGCAGTAATTCTATTAAAAAATGCTGGAGGCCCCAGAGCTCAGGGTCTAAGGAACTGAACCACAAGCTTGCTTCGAGGTTTACAAAATTCTGAATACCTGAACACAAATTTACCGTGCTTCTCTAGAGAGCTGCTGTACACCATAATCCTAATGAGGAATGGGTGTGCAGATCTTAAGAGATTAGACACATTCCTGTGGCTGTTCTTACTTGGGTGTCTCTAAACCTCATGTGAGCAGGTTGGAATTACATACGGTTGACCCTTGAACCATGCGGGGATTAGGGGTGCTGACTCTGTGCAGTTCTAAATTCACATATAACTTTTGACCCCCAAAAAACTTAACAGCCTACTGTTGGCCGGGACGCTATGTACCGATGACATAGTCGATTAACGCACAAATAGACACGTATCTATATATATATTATGCATTCATGACACACCTAAATCTGTCTTTATTTTTACCATATTTCTAGGCCACATAGTTTGTCTACAAGTTTGTCCAAATTGTCACAAATCTCTAAAACAATTTTCTAATGTATTTATTGGAAAAAATCCATGTCTAAGTGGACGTGGGCAGTTCAAACCTGTGTTGTTCGGGGGTCAACTGTCTTCACTTTACGGAAGAGAAAACGGAGGCTTAGAGAAAACAGAAGCCCCAGCCAGGGCTGCTCACAGAGTGCGAGGCAGGGCTGGATGTAGCCGCGGCAACCAGACTCTGCAGTGCCGCACTCCTGGGTCACCCGCTGGGGGTCAGGAAGAGCCACAGTCAGGTGCCGAGACAATGTGGTTCCAATATATCCTAGTTTTGGGGGTGTGGGAAACGGCTGTGAAAAACGGCTTGACTTCATAGAGCTGAGGACCTGAGGCTTAGAGCAAGAAACAGGCACAAGTAAAAACTAATGGTTCACGAATGATTCCTGGGGGTCAGGCCGCAGTTCTTGAGCTAGTTTAAAGTCCTACATTAACACCACACAATTCTATTGTGATCTTTGTCATCAATGTCATTATCAAGTATTTATTTTAGAGTTGGGGGAATTGAAGCCCAAACAATATATTTTTTTTAAAAAAAACATGATTCTCTATAAATAGTGAGTTCTTCACAGAGTTTGCAATGTACATACTCTCAATTCCCTTTCGCTGTAACTCTGGGTCTCCACGTACCTGCATGTTGTTACGTTCCTACGGAGCTGTCAAATGTCCTCTCGCCTCTTTACACCAGTGGTCCCCAACCTTTTTGACACCGGGGACCAGTTTTACGGAAGACAATTTTTCCACGGACAGGGGTCGGGGCGGGGGGATTTGGGATGATTCAAGTGCATTACATTTATTGTGCAGTCAAACCTCTCTGCTAATGATAATCTGTATTTGCAGCCTCTCCCAGCACTAGCATCACGGCCTCAGCTCCACCTCAGACCATCAGGCATCAGATTCTCATAAGGAGCACAACCTAGATCCCTCGCATGCCCAGTTTACAGTAGGGTTGGCTCCTGTGAGAATCTAATGCTGCGCTGATCTGGCAAGAGGCGGAGCTCGGGCGGTGCTGGGAGCGATGGGAGCAGCTATAAGCACAGACAAGCTTCCCTCCTTTTGCCTCCTGCTGTGTGGCCCCTTCCCAGCAGGCCACAGACTGGTACTGGTCCGTGCCCTGGGGGTTGGGGACCGCAGATTTACACTACACATCTAATCTATTTAAAACAAAAAGTTGGGAAAGCAAGGAATCTAAGTTACCAGGGATGAGGGATAGATGTAAGAAAAACTTGTGCTAAAATTTTGTAAAATTCT
>CAUYRT010090348.1:0-25045 GCA_963574885.1 Lepilemur ruficaudatus | reverse complement strand
GTAATCCTAGCACTCTGGGAGGCCGAGGTGGGCGGATTGCTCAAGGTCAAGAGTTCAAGACCAGCCTGAGCAAGAGCGAGACCCCGTCTCTACTATAAATAGAAAGAAATTAATTGGACAACTAAAAATATATGTAAAAAACTAGCCGGGCATGGTGACACATGCCTGTAGTCCCAGCTACTCGGGAGGCTGAGGCAGGAGGATTGCTTGAGCCCAGGAGTTTGAGGTTGCTGTGAGCCAGGCTGATGCCACGGCACTCTACAGCCCGGGCAACAGAGTGAGACTCTGTCTCAAAAGAAAAAAAAAATGGTATGGTTCAATGACTCTCCTTCCTCGCATTCGAGAACTGAGTTATTGTGAAGCTATGTTTTGGCAGAAGCAAACAAAAATCGTCTCTGGAAAATGTACCACTTGAAAAATTAGCACATGCATCAAGACTTCGTGAGCATCAAACTACTTAAGTAAACCAAACTACTAAGTGAAATGTGTTGTTTTGTTCAGAGCCGATGTGTGGGCAAATAGTCTTCTTTCTGGAGCCCTGCAGTTTACTTGGTAGGAAAAAGAGTTATTAGAGGATTACTTCAAACTTTTTTAATATTTCCAAATTTACATTAGCATCTCACCAGGTCAGGCAATATGCACAGTGGGACTAAATATTTTCTTTTTCTAAACATAGAGTTCCTGCCAGGATTATATTTTGTTTAGTTTTCATCGCCTTCATAGTTCATGCTATTTTAAAATGAGGACTGTTTGACAGATTTACTCAAAAATGTTGGTCGCAGTAAACCAATAATTTGCAATTCTTATTTCTTTCCAAGGAGAAGTCATGTAGGGCTTCTGCATTCATTTTATATCAAAAAGGGTTCCCATTTCCAAGTATATTTTGGACTAAATATTCCAAAATCCCACTCTTCTTATGAACCTTAACACAATGGATAAAATTTTTTAAGACTTTTTTTAGGTGCATGGTGGACCTGATGCGAAACAGGGGGGATTATTTGAAGGTGAAAAATGACAAATCTAGAGAGGAAAGTAGAAATTTGAGCTGGCATTTACCCCTGGGTGTCTCCTAGTCCCTTGTCACTTGGAACCTCCATTTTATTTTTTTATTTCAGCATATTATGGGGGTACAAATGTTAAGGTTACGTATGTTGCCCTTGCTCCCCTCCCTCCCCCGGAGTCAGAGCTTCATGCAGACGGTGCGCATCACGCTCATTATGTATGTATATACCCAACCCCTCCTCCCCACCCCCGTCTGTCCGATGCCCCATAAATGATCTTCCTATATGTTCACTTAGGTGTTGATCCGTGAAACCAATTTGCTGGTGAGTACATGTGGGAACCTCCATTTTAATAGACCGTGTGCACATGTGGCCTGGAAACAAAGCCTGAGACAAAACGGGTGTTATGGGTTGAATTGTGTTCCCCCAAGTTAATATGTTGAAGTTCTAGCCCCCAGTACATCAGAATATGACCTTATCTGGATATGCAGTTAATGAAGACATAATCAGCTAATTTAAGATGAGGTCATTAGGGTGGGCTTAATCCAATATGACTGTTGTCCTTATGAAAAGGGAGAAATTTGGACACACACACATTAACAGGGAGAATGAAATGTGAAGATGAAGGCAGAGATGGGGTGATGCTTCTACACATCAAGGAACACCGGAGATCACCAGCAAACCTCCAGAAGCTGGAAGAGAGGCAAGGAACATCGCTCAGAAGGAATAAACCCTGCCAACACCTTGATTTTGGACTTCTGGCCTCCAGAACTATCTGCTCTTTAAGCCACCCAGTTTGTGGTACTTTGTTACAGTAACCCTGGGAACCACTGGAAGGGAGGAAATTGGATCGGGCCCTAACCCAAAGTTCGGGCACCCAAAGTACAACATGCTGAGCAGGTGCGTTGACAAATGCAATTGGATAGGTAGATGTTGGAGGTTAAGTGCATACACTTTGGAAGTGCAATTAGGCTCTATTCATATTGTTAATGCACATGCCCTATTACCTGGCAATTTCCTGTCATGGAACCTTGCACATGTACACTAAGAGGCATGCACAAAGATGTCCAACACAACATTGCTTATCATAGCAAAAAGAAAACACCTGGAAACAAACCAAATGCCCATTAATAGGGAATCAATTGTGTAAACTATGATACATCCATTCTATAAAATACTTTCAAAAATAGGCTGATCTTTGTGCTCTGCATTGGAAAGCACTCTAAATCTATATTATCAAATGTGGAGGAAAACAGGGGAGAAAGCAATTTGAAGACTTTGCCTTGCTTATGTAAAGATACCCATAATACAATCACTTATATTTTCAAGATAGAAAAGCAAACACATAGAAAAAGATCGAGACAGATACACACCATTTGTGTTGAGAAAGTAAGTCAAATGGCTTTATTCTTACCTGTAATTTTTGTATTTGTATAAAGAAAACAAATGTGAAATTTATCTTTTTAATTGTAAGCAAAGTATGAAAGCCCATCTTTTACCAAAAAAAGCTAAATTAAAATTTATTCTTTTCTGCAACAACTCAATTCCCAGTAGACTCTATAGCAATCATGAGTTCCCTAGGTTCTTTACAAAGTGTCCAGTTTGCCAAGATTCTACTTACATACGTGTTTTCTCATCCATATGTGCTGTGCAAAGCAGAGTATATCTGCTCATTGGAAAGTGGTGAGTGGTGTAAATCCAAAACCATTAAACAATATAAGGCTGTGGTCCTTGTTTCTAAGTATGATATTATCTGTCTCTGTCCACCTTCAACTCTCCATTTGTGAGGGCCAAGCTTTGGAACCAGAGAGAATTCTGCCATTTAGTGACTTTGGGACCTCAATAAGTTACCCAATGAATGTCTCTAAGTTTCAGGTTCTGCATTTCTAAAACACAGGATGGCGCCTACTTCAAAGGCTTGGTGTACTAAGTAAGACATTAAACGTGAAATTATTTAACATAGTCCCTGATTAACACCATTCACTTCCCCTACTGTAGTTACTGGAAGGCCTTGCAAAGTCAACCATGCCACTTAACAGGTGTGTAGACTTGAGAAAAGCGATTCAGCCTCTGTGAGTCTCAGTTTTCTTGTCTGTGAAATGGGAGTAATATTTTCTTTATACAGGTTGCTCTGAGTCATAAATGTAATTAACAACAAGCTCAAATGTGGACTGTAATAGTTGTCATGGCAATCTTTGTTTCCCTTCCTTTTTTCCTCTTCCCTTCTCGGGCATCATCTGCATTTCCCAGCCTATTCGGCAGATGGAGCAGTTGAATCGCACAGTGAGCTTCATTCAGCCCAGCAGACTGAGTCACACCCGCGGGACGCAGCTGCCCCATGCTTTCGCTTTCCTTTCGGCCAAACTTACATTCCTCCTTGAATGTGAAGCAGGCGAGGAGACAGCAGCAGTGTTACAGCGCCGACTGCAGTTTCACGTAAGCTCACCTGCATGGAGTGACCCAAAGCCTGGGGTTTCCGTGTCCAACAACACAGTTAAGCCAGGTGTCTGTTGCTCTCCTGCAGGCTCTTGGGCATGCCTCAGAGGCACTTCTTTAGAGTCCAAGTTCTTATCAAATAAATATTCTGTCTGTAAAGAAGACTTTGTGAATTACTGAGATTTAATAATGATTGTTTAGCCTTTGAAATCAAGGAGAATGTGTCGGTTCTCCATTGTTTGGTCTGCGTGGGGGGAAGAAAGCCGATGTTCTAGGTTGTATACAAGACTGGAGTAGGATATTCAGAGGCAGCTTCTTAGAGAGGACCACCTTTCCAACACCAGAATTATATGAGCTTTAATCCAGCACCAAACATTCCGGGACTCAACGAGCATCACCTGGTCTGCTCTGCTGCAAGAAGCGGGGTTACTGCTGGACCAAGAACAAACGAGAAGGGTTAGGTCAGGACGCCTATGCTACAACAGCCGAGCGTCGAGCCCTTGAGCAGCCGCTACGGCATGCCAGGCCAGAGCCCATAGCAGAAATATTCCAGAATACAATGATTGTCCATATTATCCCAGCACCGCAGAATTCCTGGGGGCTGCAAATTCAACTTGAACAGCACTTCTCAACCCTATCAGATCTAATGCCCCCTTTCATGGCAAATATTTTATAACTTTCCCCTATAGTATCCTAAAATGAAATGCACAGATACAAAAACTTGTCTACACACATAATATTTTAATCACCCAACGGTAAGATAAAAAATAAAGCTAAGTCATTATAATAAATTAATATGTATTTCAATATGTACTCAGACACACTAGAAGGCATAAGTAGCCTGATGCTTGTGCCTGTTCGTAGAATCACCTTAAATATGACAGCCACACAGACTAAGTGTTGGTGACTCAGGTACCACACACTACATTGAACAACTCTCAGTAAATTTCCAACCAAATGTAAGTGTGGTCTTTCCTTACTTTACCCACAATTACTGCAGGTTAAAGCCATAAAAGTTGTATTTAAATGCAAAACAGAGTTAGGTTCTAGGCTCCCCAATTGTTGTGACAACAACCCCCCCACACATACAAACACGCACACTTCCTAAACAACCCCGGAGCCAGCATGGTGAGCACCACTGTGTGGAGTGTCAGTTAAGGCCACAGAGCAGGAGAGGAACTTTAGCTGCCTTGCAGAACTCTTAGAAGTATCAGGTTCTCCAGGTAGTTACCTGAGACCAAAGGGTTTTTCTGCTTTCCCTGATATTCTCTACAAAAGCTCTGCTGGGGAACATTCAGCCATTGCTACATTACATCTCAGCTTTCTGCTGAAGGTCTTTGTTTTAAATTTGATTCATCCAGGCTACCTCTAACCCCGGGTTATTTCTTTTGACTTATCATGCATGCAGAGGGAACAATGAGGAGTTTGCCTGACAGCCTGAACTAAACTTTATAGGCACACCCTAGTGACTCTTCCTAGCGGGGAGATGTTATTGCTCTTTTTTAAATCCATGCTGGAGCTTAAATGATCAGCTATTGTAATATCCAATTATAATTATAACTCTTTCCTCATTTGAGACAGGAAACAAGCGTATTTCTGGACAAGATTTCTCACAGAGGGCTGGCAAACACGCTATCGGTCTCCCCCTTGTGTGGTGTTATAATGCGCCTGCTGCACAGGTGTCCCCTGCACTGTGAGCTCCATGAGGACAAGGTGGTCATCTTTGCATCTCCAGCCCTAGGACGGCGCCTGGCACAGTAAGTATCATGAATGGAAGGATCAACTGAGTCAATGCACTGCTTTTGTCCAAAAGAACAAAAATACACTCATTACTATGCAGAATAGATTCCAAATATAAAGCATCATCCCATCCTTACCTAAATCCATGGCTTACGCGTGAGCGATGGCAGCTCATGCCGAATAGCGAGGCTGGAGAATGTCCGGACAAGCAGGACGCTGTGCACGGCGGTAATGAAAGAGAGACTGCCAAGGCTTAAGGGTTAAGGCTTTGCAATTTGGAAAGACAAAGCCCAGGCAAGGAGAGGCTGATAAATATAAAAAGAACGTTATTCCTATAGTAAGTATGAACCTACCCTACAAACCTCAAGGTTAGGGAGCCCCTCTTGAAGCTTCAGAAAGGCAAATAAGGACTATCCAGGGTCTAGAAAACTCATGAAATGCATTGCCTAGAGGCAGACAGTGGTTCTCCGATGTTATCAAATCTCAGAATCACCTGTAGCTTTTTTTTTAAACAGACTTAGCCAGGCATAGTTGTGCGCGCCTCTGGGCTTAGCTATTAGGGAGGCTGAGGAGGGAGGATCACTTGAGGCCAGGAATTCGAGGCTGCAATGAACTCTGATCATGTCTATGAATAGCCACTGCACTCTAGCCTGGGTGACATAGTGAGATTCCTTCTCTATTTAAAAAGTAATAATAATAAATAGACTCTTGAGCCCTTCCCAGAGATTCCTTGCTAGGAGGCTGGAATGCTGCCTTTTTTTTTTTTTTTTTTGAAAAGCTCCTAGGTCATGGAAACATGTTTTGAGAACACTTTCCTAAGAGATGGCGTTAATAAAAGCTGAAAACCAAGTTTCTTCCAAGATTTTAGATTAATATATAAATGATAAACCCATAGCTGGATTCTTTTTAAAATTTATATTATGGACATTGATTGTCAAGAATGCACAAAAGTAGAAAGACTGGTATAAAATACCCACAAAGTATGCATCACCCAGCTTCGAAAATACCATTTTACCAATTCGTTTAATATATCTCCCCATAATCTTTTTTGTCTTTTCCTGAAATATTTTAAAGCCTACTCCAGACATATCATTTAATCTGTACATATTTATTTCTAACAGATAAGCACTCTTTTTAAATGTATTTACCTACTGAGGGAAGCTAGGATGTTTTAGGTAAATTTCTTCATAAGGCTGTGACAGCCAAGGAAATCTGGGTTGAATGAATCCCAGGATCTGAGTGCTCTGGTGTTTTTGTGACTTCTGTTCATTTCAGCGGTGACCACTCTCCACGTCTAGGCCTGGGTTTGGCCTGTGTCGCCCACCTGCTGTCCCCACACATACTTGTTTCCCATTCCCACCTGTCTCCTCATATTGCAAGTACTGCTCACCCTCCAAGACATGTCCTTTCCCCCTGGGACTGTCCTCCCGTAGTAAGTCACTTGTCTCTCTGCCATATATTCCAGCCTTATATCTCTTATGACAGTGATAGGAACTTTCTGCCTTCTGTTGCCCAGGGGACTGTCCCCCAGGGACTGCATGTTCCCCGAGGATGGGTATTCTGAACAAGTTCAGAACAGCCCACCATCCTCTTCTCTGAAGGACATTGCAGTCCTCAGGGTTGGAGGCTGGAGGCAGAACCTTCACTTCCAAGGAATAAAGCCTGGGTGCCAAATGATCACTCACAACCCCCCGAGTTCAGCCAGACTCTGAGTGCTGGAGGCACAAGCTGCTGCTGTGTCCCACTGATGGCTGCCACCGTGATTCCAGGGGCAGGAGCAAGCCTGGGAAAACTGGGGACAGCAGAGGGTGTTTTGCCCAATCACAGCTCACTGAGGGTTTTCAGAGAAGACTTTGGTGGCACTGGCAGGACTGCAGGGGAGTCTGTGGGTGATGAATATGGAAATGCCAAGAAAGCTCAACATTCTGGTTAAGTCAGAGATTTGGATTTCTGACCCTTTTAGGAGGAAGAGGATGTGGCTGAGTGTGGCACTGGGGTACATGAATGCCCACATGCAGAGTAGATGCTTGAGAATTAAACCACCCACAAAGCAGGGCATTATAAATGGGTTGTGAGTGCGGCAAACATTTACTTTGGGCGACAGAGGTCTGGGTTTGCTGAGCCTCACGGGTGAGCGAATGCTGTGGGGTGGAGGCCAGGAGGTTACCAGGGAAGCCTCAGTGCTCTCAAGTTGTTTTCAAGTCAACAAAACCAACCGTGGTGAGAGCTCATGCCTGAAAAGGACAATATTAAACACACACACACACACAAAGAGGCTTTAGCCTAATTCTCTTTTTCAACAAAGTTGGGTGGCAGGGGCAGAGGAGTTCCTATTAGAAAGTTTCATGGCATGTTTGCAGTAAATTATGAATTCTACTTTGGAAGTAAACAAAACAGTGTGAACAGACTGCTCTCTGCAGTGGCGGTAACAGGCTGTCCGCCCGGATTTTGCCCACTCCCCAGCCCAGCCACCCACCTTCTCCTTGTGGAGGAGACAAATCACCCCCTGTGGTCTCGCTGCCCTGCCTCCCCCCTTGAGAACCTCCCTTTTTTTCTTTCCGTCTTTCTTTCTTTTATGTACATTTAGTTCCCACAGGCTTCCTTTATCAATATTTCAATTGGTCGCTGCTGACCTATACTTGAATCCAAATATTTGCCCTATTCAGTGTGAATTGTTCATTCAGCCAAATGCTTGATTACGTCTGTGCTCCTTTGAGCAAATTGAATGAGCTACTTGACTATGTAATGCCGATATAGCCTGGTCATTAGTGGTGTTTTTTGGAATTGACCAGATGCGGCAAGGAAGGAAAGGGAGAGAAGAAGGAGGTTTGTGTTCAGTTTTCCTTCCCGTGCAACCAGGGTGAAGAAAGTGAAATGTGTACTTTGCAGGGCACAATTGCACACTGCACGTTCTTCAAGATGGGCCCTTAGTCTAACATGAATCAAATGGGTCAGGAATCAAAGGAGATGGGTACCCCTGAAGGCTCACAGTTTTGTTTATTCATTGGGAAGCTCTCCTCTGTAAAATGAATATGGTTTTTGAAATGATGGCTGGCATTCCCATTTTTGTTGTTTAGACCTGGACCCAAGAGGTAAAATAAAGCTGTTAGCACACTTGCCCTTGGTTAATATCACCCCTACCCTGATTGTATGGCATTTCTTTCCATATACCAGCTGAACTTTATGAAAATTGACTGCACAGTTTTCAACTATCATATGCTAAACCACAATTCATGATGCAAAAAAGGAAAAACTTTCTCCTTTCTTATGGTCAGTGACTGGCATTCTGCAAATTTAAAATGACAAAAGACAGATTAACAGGAGAAAAAACGGTCTGTGCATGTGCAGTGCACATACCTGCTGGCAGACTCAGTGATGCATAACTCAAAGAGGTGGTTAAAATGTGGAAGTTATATACTGTCTTAACAAAGGACAGTACAGTGTGGAAAAGAGGCTCGGAAAAGGAAAGAGAGTATGGGGTTTGGGGACAATGGTAAACTATGGAAAGGTGACAAAAATGTATGATAAATAAGGGTCATTTAGTAAGGTTTGCTATGCAGGTAAGAGTCATCTCAGGAGATGAGAGTTGTCTTAGAGCAGTTTTCTTCCTGTTATGGAAGAGTGAGACACCTATCCGATGGATTACATTTACAAAGGGAAATTGATGCCCTGCTTTTTGACAGAAATGGGAAGGGCAAAAAGCAAATTGCCATCAATTCATAACAATCATTACACCAAAGTGGCATATTTGGGGTTAGCATATCCTGATCCTCTTTAATGCAACAATTCTTTATTGACCACCTACAACAGACCTAGTACCGAGTTATCTTGTGGAAACCCGTCACACAGAATAAGAGTTAAAATTCTTGGCCCTGACCCAGGGAAGAAAACCAACACAGGCCAGGAGGATTTTGCTGAAAACAAGAGTGGCTTTGAAATGTAGATTAATTTTTCCAGTACCCCAGAGCAGAGAAGTGGTAATAAGATTGTACCTGTGTGTTGGTACTTGCCCTTGAGAAGTTCATATCTTATTGGCAACAGCAGCCATGTAAACAGTGTAGAAAAGATAGCAGTGAGAATACTGGGGGCAGGATACCAAGTGAGATAATTATGAGCCAAAAAGAAAAAACAAAATATGGATAGAAGGGATGCCTGCCCTCTGAGAGCTTATAGTCCATTAAGATGAGATAATTTGTGGACACAAATAAGTAGTATCCAAGGCACACTGAGCTTAAAGGAACAACAGAGTGATGTGGATATTCATAGCTAGAAGAGGTCACATCCAAGAGCACTGGGTCCCACCTTGGCACTGGGTCCCAAAAGCACTGTCCCACCCACCTTTCTTGAAGCCTTACGTGAAGGTCATGGCTCTCACGCTCATGCCAGCTCATGTCATGTATTTCAAACTTGTCTGAAGAACTTACAGAATTCTTTAAACATCTTCCACATAGCTCTTTGAGTACAACCTGTTTGCTTCCATGCTTGTATTATACTGATTGCAAGGTCCCTTTCTATAAAAGGGGAGAAGGGATGTAAGGAAATGGATGCTTCCTTTTTTCTGCTTTTTGTTGTTTTATTATTTCAAAATATCATAGGGGTACAAGTGTTTTTCGTTACATGGATCGCTTTTATTATGCTTGAGTCGGGGTTGTAAGTTTGCCCATTACCCAGATAGCATTCATTGTACCCATTAGGTAGGTTTTCACCCGTCCCCTTCTCCCCCATCCCTCCTGCTTGATTTCCACTGAGTTTTACTTCCCTTCATGCACATGTGTGCTCATCAGTTCCAATTTAATATTGAGTACATGTGGTGTTTGTTTTACCATTCTTTAGGTATTTCACTTAGGATAATAGTCTTCAGTTCCATCCAAATTGTTGCAAAAGGCCTTAATTCATCCTCCTTCATGACTGAGTAGTATTCCGTAGTATACATATGTCACATTTTTTTTTTGTGACAGAATCTCTGTTGCCTGGGCTAGAGTGCCGTGGCATCAGCCTAGCTCACGGCAACCTCAAATTCCCAGGCTCAAGTGATCCTCCTGCCTCAGCCTCCCTAGTAGCTGGGACTACAGGCACTCGCCACCACGCCCAGCTAATTTTTTCTATTTTTAGCAGAGACGTGGTCTTGCTTTTGCTCAGGCTGGTCTCAAACTCCTGACCTCAAGTGATCCTCCCTCCTCAGCCTCCCAGAGTGCTAGAAATGCAGGCGTGAGCCACCATGCCCGGCCAACATACACCACATTTTGTTAATCCACTCACAAATTGATGGGCATTTGGGTTAATTCCACATTTTTGCAATTGTGAATTGTGCTGCAATAAACATTTAAATACAACTGGCTTTTTTTAAATAAAACAACCTTTTTTCCTTTGGGTAAATTCCCAGTAGCGGGATTGCTGGATCCAATGGTAGGTCTACTTTTATTTCTTTGAAGAATTTCTATACTGTTTTCTGTAGAGGTTGTACTCTCACAGTCCTGGACGCTAGAAGTCCAAATCAGGGTGTTGGCAGGGCCATGCTTACTCAGAAGATGCTAGAGAAGGATCCGAGCTCCCGGTGGCTGGCCAGCAATCTCTGGTGTGCCTTGGCTTGCGGCAGCACCCCTCCAATTCTCCCCATGCGTCTGCACACTGTCTTCCCTCCATGCATGCCTGTCCCTCTGTCCAAATGTTCCCTTTTTTCCAAATTTTCCCTTTTTGTAAGGACATCATCATATTGAATTAAGGCCCCACCCTATTCCATTATAACCTAATTTTAACTACTATAATTACATCTGCAATGACCCTATTTCCAAAAAGGTCACATTCCAAGGCACTGAGGTTTGGATTTCAACATATCTTTTGGGGGGAACACAAATCAACTCATAACAGCACCTAATTTCCAATGCCCTTCAAGCAATTTGAAATCATACATAGTATACATTGTCAATATAATGTGTTTCTAATTCTAAGACTAGGTCGTCCTGGTATAATAGTTAATTGATATGAGTGATGTGACCGCAGAAAGTTCTAACGTAAGAGGAAGCACATAACTAGATTCTTCACAAATTCCTCTCTTTTAGTATCAAAAGCCCAAGGCCCTATCTAAAAACTGTGCCATTGGACTAAGGAAAGGGAGAAGAGGGGCTTGCAATCATGAGCTTGTTCATATAATACTGCATTTAATGGCGTGCGTTGTCCACACTGCAGTGTTTGTCATGTAGGAAGACAGGAAAGCTCACAAACCGAGCCTTTTTCGGTAACACACACACACACACACACACACACACACACACACACATACATGCACGCACACTCTACAACTATAAATAGGGAAGAAGCAGGTCACTCTGCTGACTGAGGTAAAGGATTCAGCAGCCAACACAAAAGAAACTTTCCCTGAGAAGATAGGAGGTCTAGTGTTTCCTGGCTATTCAAAACCAGAATGTGTTTTCATATTTTTAAGTCAAGAAAATAAAAGTCTTGATTGATAACATACATAGGGCCATTTCAACAATGACCAAGCCCAGTGAATTTCAACCAAAGGCCAGAAAAATATTGGTTCTCACGTTGGCATAATGGATTATTTGCTAAAACAATTAATACTGTATTAATTAAAGGAGATGTTTTGCCTTTATTTGCAAAAAAAAATTTGCAAATAATATGCTTGACTTTAACAATGATGAAGAGGTTAAATATCTGATGAAGTTGCAATGATTTATAGAAAAATACATTTGTTTATCATTGCTGGTATTTTTTTACAAGGTTAGAGCTACATGTATTTGATGTTTGTGGCCCAGATGTGATAATCTTTGCTCAGAAATGTATACAGTGTTTTATGCTCAGAAATATATAGAGCATTTTAATGCCATGCTTAATATCTGAACAAATGGTTGATTAATACCTCCTTTCCTTACTCTCTAAAACTTGCAAGGCATGATTTATATGTTTGCTCTTTACATGTGGCATCTCATTTCATCCTCATATATGGGCTTTTCTGTCCCCATTGCACAAAAGAGGAAACTGAGGCTGTGAACACGGAGGTAAACTGATCATGGCAGAGGAGGAATTTTTTGAAGCAGATCTAACTCCAAGTCCCACACTCTTTCCATTGAGCCTCCACACTGCCTGGATGGTTGTTTCTGGTTTTGAAAGAATAAGTAATATGGTTTTATTTGTTTTTTACTATATTTACCCCATCACTGGAAATCCTATTGTGCCTGAACCAGCCTGAGATTTAGAAATAAACACACTTCTGCCAGTCTTTTATATAAGGTGCTCCTGTCTCTCTCTCTGTCTCTCTCCCCCCACCCCTTGTGCTCAATGATTAGACACCATTTGGGATCCAGAAAGACCCACTCCATTCCTTCGTGATTCACTGACATGCCGTGACCCATGTGCTGTATCGTTTTACATCTAACATAGTTGTTGCAGCTGGGATAGCATTACCTGGGGATGTACACTGTCTTCCTGATGCACAAACGAAGATTGAGCCAATGCAAACCCACTTGCTGGTCTGAATGTTACAAAAAAGCAGCTCTGCCCTCAAAACTCGAAGTACTGTGTTTTACCCCAGGCTTACCCTAGTGGCTTCTGGTCCTGTGTTTGCCCCTAATCGTGAGTTTGAGTCCCGGAGCCTCTGCTTCTTCACCAGGCACGTAATATCTAAGTCTTATTTCATAGGATTGTTGTCTCAAATGAGAAAACGTTAAGAAAAGGTTTTTATTTTTCAGGCTAAATCCCCAAAGCTCTGTAACTTTAACAACGATCGTGAATCATATGTTAGAGCTCCTCTATCGGGGCTGCCATGACCGAGGTGTTAGGTCAACCACCCGCTTGCTCAGTCCGTGCACTTAAGGTTTCATTTTTCCCTAGAAACCATGACATGCACGGCGCCCTTCAAAACTCACATTAGAAAGCATGGACAATAAATTATTAAGCGAACAAAGCCTGAGCTCATTGGAAAGCTATTGCTCTGTGGGTAAATACAACCCCACTGTGTATTAAACAAAAATTAAACCCCATTTTCTTTTTTTATAAACTTAACTATAGTTAAGTTGCCATCAATTCAAATACGGAGAACAAGGCGCTGGACGCAGTTAATAGTCCGCGGCCCGGCCCGCCGGGCTTTGAACGCATGTAAGCTGCCCTGGAGTGCTGCTTGTGTCCAATTATAACTCACTACTTACCATCTTCATAATTTAAATCTGTCCGCCCCTCGGGGGGGAAAATTTTTGCTAATCAAAGCCATGAATGCACCTTTTTCCTTTTGACAGCATTAAATTAAAGCTAAATGGTCGGTTTTGAATGAGTTACTGTGAAGAATAAAGGCATTAATGAGGTAATTTCATTATGGAGACTCATCCAGGCCTATGTGAAAACGAGGGAAGTGGAGGGGAAAACTGCGGAGGAAATTAGGGTTCCTTCCACCCTCATTAATGTTTGGGGGCATTTAGTACAGGCACCAAATTAACTGCTCCAAAGAGCTCCCATTGAAAAAAAATACATTGTTGCCCTCCCTTGTAATTAGAAGACAGTACAAGGAGAACCCTCTGTGAGTATAAAGCCAGCCTTTAACCTACGCCGGCCACAGAAACGCACCATTAGGGAGCCGGGCTTGAAGGAGGCACCGGGCGCACAATATAGGATTGTTTAGGTCCTTGGACTCTGTGAGCTGTAAACAGGTAGCCTCTGAATGAGGAATTATGAGACTCCTGGGAGGCCTGGCTTCCCAGCAAAACAGTCTTAAATGCATCCAAAAGGAAGAAAGGAAGGTGAATAGGCCCAGCGTGGTTCGCGGAGAGAATGCTCAATGCTTGTCTTAAGTGATTACATGATGTTGTGCCCGCCCCTCTCATTGAGTTATCTTTACACTGCTTTTGTCTCCTCTAATTGGAGCTGATGAGGTGCTAATTGGAGGCCTTTTTAAAAAGCCCACTACTTTAATCATTGAAAAACCCAGGAGGCTGAGGGAGTGGAGTTAATGAGACAGGGAGGAAAAAAGAGAAAACTTTATACAGTGTGGCCGGACAAAAATGAAGCTGTGGTTTGTGTGTCTCTGGGAGCGGGAAAAGGGAAGGCTGGCTGGGAGAGAAAACGGAGCTCAAGACAGTTTTGTTTAAAACTCTTTCCAGCATCTTCACAAGGTCAGCTAGAGTAGCAAGCATCTGGTTAGTCCAGTGGTTTCTGCCTTTTGGTTCCCATCTTGGCCGGGTTCAGGCTAAAGCCTTTTTGTTCCATCTGGCTCCCCTCCAAAGCTGCAGGAAGACATTGCGTGGGGACAGGCATGCTCCTGCTAACCCTTGTCGCTCTTCTCAGAATGACAGCTTTTACTGAGTCCTTTTGGATGTGATTTGCTGCTGCTTGTGGCTTGGAGAGGATTCTTGATCTCAGACCTTTCTCTGGGCCACAGGAGTGGAACGAACCGCGGTGCTGGAAATGTCTTCCAGGGATACACATGCAGGAAAAGAAGACAGAATTGACTCACAACAGTGACTCTGAGAGTTGGGTGTGTGCTGATCTGGAAGGAAGGGGCTTTTGGTTTCTCCTTGATGCTGTTTTCCAGTCTCTCGAATGAGCTTGGATAACATTTATCATCAAAAAAATAAAACTTAAATGTCTTTATTGAAAGTAACTTTAATTGTTTTTAAGTAGCAAAGAAATCAGAATGGAGTGTGGGGCAGGAGGAAAGGTGTGCTGTGGAAGAGTGGGCTTCCAGAAACATCTTCTCTAGGGCTCCAAGCCTGGCCTGACCGCTCTTACCGAGTCATGGGACCCATGGAACGTGGAGCGTCAGGACAACGTGGACACTCAGAGATAAGCTTCCGGCATGGGGGTTACACAGGCTCCCATTCAACTCCCTGTTCCCTGACCTCTGGTAGGATTTATAAACTATCCTGGAGGATTTACAAAGTATGCCAAAGGATTTAGCACTTTATACAGTATCTCATATTGTGGTCAAACACTTCTTGAAAGTTAATTTTCTGATACGCTATAACCTACTTTAGGGCAGTGACCCTGCAATTTGTCTTCCATTCCCACCTAAGTATCCAAATGCTTAAATTACCTTTTTCTTGCTGCCTAACGTAAAATCCAGCCACCCTGGAGCATATCAGCCAAAGAAATATGAAATTGACATGATACAAGTCAGCCTGTAAATACAAGCATGTGACATGTGCAAAACCTGGTGGATCTGCATTTTATCCTTGGGAAATGAGTTGACACCTGTCGAGTGCTTGGAACAGTGCCTGGCACGCAATTAGGGGTCAGCAATTTAAAGCTGACACAAGGTGACTGAGAATGAGAGAGAGAAACCTGGGAAGCAGAGAACATCCTAAAATGATTGTGCTAGCCAAGAGATCAGCATTTGGTTTTGAAAATTGTAAATCTAAGGAAAAGTTTTGTTTGGGGGAGATATTTAGAAGGAACATGGTTTATGTCATTCATAGGCTGAGAAGACAGTCTGCTAGCACCTGGGCTCTAGGTCATTGAGACAGCACAGCTCACGGACAAAACCTGAAGATCTCAGTATCAGAAAGAGCCTTACAGGTGTGCTGGCCCCGGACCACCACATGATGGATTCAGAGTCACCCAGGTCACCCAGAGTGGCCGAGTCTACACCAGATTCTAAATCTTCAACCTACCAGGTCAGTGCTGTTCTTCCTAATAAGATGCAGACTCACAGGATGAGGAACTTGCCAGCTGCCTCCTCTGCTGAAGTTTCTGGTATGTCAGACTAGAACAGGAGAGCCCCGTTGTGCATATGCATACACATACATATGTTTATACACATCTACTAACACCCAGACCTACATGCCAGCCCCAAATTAAGGGGGGAATCTTTCTTTAATCTTACATGGACAATTTGTACATAAGAGGAAAATCGCTGTGTGTTTGGGTCACTCAGTCACTTTGCACCTGTGCACCCAGCATCCAACAAATATTGGGATGCCTACGAAGTACTGTACCCTGAACCGAGTGCCAGGAATTTGAAGGTGAGCAAAATCTGACACAGCCTGTCCTAGGAGAGCTTATTGTCCAGTGCACGAAGCAGATGTTACACTGAGATTTACACAGGGAACATGTTGATTCCTGGGCATAGTGTGCAATGCCAGAGTAGACAAACACTTCTATTGACCAAAGACTCCAGGTGACACTGAAGCAGGTGCTTCGAAAAGCCTGAGCTACAGTCAGCAGGCGGCAGAAGCTCCCCCCCAGCTGCTATGAAAGCAGCTTCTAATGAGTTAATGAGCAGCCCGAGGATGGAGGGTTGGGGGGGGTGGAGGGGACACAGTAATCTGCAGAGCATTAGCAGATGCTTCAGCAGGAGCCTGGGGAAGCTATTTGCCAGTTGGCTGCAGCTTCTGAAAGAGCAAGCAGAAGGGTCAATGCATGTGGCCTTCATCAGTTCAGTGACCATATTTTAAAATAATAATAACAAAGAACATGTAATCTAACAATATTTTTGCCTTACAAATTAATTTGATAAAATAACTCACACAAGCAAAAATTAAATTGAACTTAGTTATGTAATAATTCAATTGGCTCTATTGAAAAAATACATTTATATGAGGTTTGGGGTATGTATGAGCCAGAAATTAAGATCTTAGCATTTTAGCTTTGGAGTGGGATATAAAGATTGTAGAGGCACCCACCCCCCCAATTTAATAAGGAAAGGAAATGCAGAAAGATCAGTGACTTTGTTCTAGCTCATGCCAATGGCAAGCTTAGAATATAATTCAGTACACTCATGAGTATAACAGGCTACCTACCTTGACTCATGTACTGGTCAGCTGCAAACTGATGATACACCCAATCAAATATATGAAAAGCTCCTGCACATTACTAATAAAAGAAATGCAATTTAATACCCAATATATCAATCCTCACCCATCATATTGGAAAAGTTCAAGAAAACAAAGTATCAAGAGTACTGGGATTGTATTAACAGGACTCAGGAGGCAACTTGAAGAGGCTTCTGCTGGAATGAGTTGAGCATTATCAAGGATAATCATTGACGTGGACTAAAACACACCAGATATGTTAAAATTCATGAGTTCAAAATGATACCAAGCAAACAGGAGAAACAATGACGGCCAACAACAAAAACATAAAAGTTGCTTTTGCAAGATGCCTAAATACCAACTCTGTAGTTTAAAAATTTTTTTTTTTGAAGGAAAGCAGCATTTTCCTGTCTTTAGAAACTATAGGTCAAAGTAAATAGTCAATGACAGAAAATTCCTTTTCTACAAGCATCCCACTATAAATGAAGAGGAAATGATGGAATTAGAATGTCACCATTTTATCAAATCTAGTGAACTAATGGATCTAGAAAATGACGAGGCAGTAGCTGCTCACAACCAGATATGATGCGCCTCCTCATGGATGTACAACACACAGTCCCCACTGCCTATGAACTGTTCTTGCCAAACATTCCAGCTGAGCTGGCCAGTGCTTCTGGTGGCTGGGCGTTCTCACAGACACGGCCTTTGTCCGAGCCTCAGCTGTTCTCACTTGCTCTTTTGCAATAAACTCCTAACTGAGCCTCCAGCATCTCATGGCCCTGCCGCCTCCTCACCTCAAACCATCAGAGGATCTATGCAAAATGTATTAATATCTCTGGCTGCAGCTCTCCCCTTCTCTAGCCAGTCAGGCCCTGTTGTGGGTTAAATTGTGTTTTCCCCAAAAGATATGTTCAAGTCCTAAGCCCCGGTACCTATAAATGTGACCTCATTTGGAATAGTGTTTTTGCAGATATAATCAAGTTGAGTCATACTGGATTAGGGTAGACCTTTATGACTGATATCCTTATAAAAGGAAATTTAGACAAGAAACACAGAAGATGGTGATGTGAAAACATAGGCAGACATTAGAGTAATGAATCCACAAGCCAAGAAATGTCAGGGATTGCTGGCAATCACCAGAAGCTGGGGGAGCTGCCTTTCCAGCTCATCTGCAAGGGATCCCTCCCTCACACCCTGTGTCAGCAAAACCAAACCAATCAGTTACTCCAGGGAGCCAGGCTCTTGCATACTTTTGATCTTTGTACATATCGTTCCCTTTGCCTACAATCATTGTCATCCCTCTCCTGCTACTCAGTTGCCGCCTAGTCTTTGAAACCTTAGCTTTCCTCCTGGGCAGAATTAAAGTCCTACTGGGACCTTCTTGTGCCCATCTCTTCCTTTGGGTTTGCCAGGCAGCATTGCAGCAGGTCCCCCACCGGATGTGAACTCTGCCATAACAGGGAGAACATCTTACTCTTTCCACAATCTCAGTGCCCAACAGAGTAATGATAATCGTAATATTGATTAATATTAATAACAAGCAGCTAATGGAATTGAGCAATTCCTGAGTTCCAAGCATTGTTCCAAGCCGTGTACTGACTCAGTTAATTCTCACAATTCTGAATCTTTATCCCCATTCTACAGATGAGAAAACAGAGGCACAAAAGGCTAGTCACATGCCCTGTGTCACACAATGGTAGAGGCGTGATTCAGGCCACTCTAGACCCAGAGCTTGTCCTCTTGATCACTTTGCTCCACTGCCTCTGTGGACACAGAGCAGAGCAGGTGACCAGGAGATTGGATGGAGTTGGAACGTAGGAAGTGGTGGGGAAAATAAATGAATGAATAAGCAATAACGTCTCTTCATAGGGTTTAATATGTAATCTAACCAATCCATGTTTCTCCTTGTTTTCCAAGTTACCAGGTGCAAGCCCCAGAGTGGGAAACACAATCTGAGAATGTGTCTGAACAATGTTGAGTGGAATGGCAAAGGAACCCAGTGGTTTCTGTGTGATCTGTGATTCACTAGCGTATAAATATATTTACTGAAACTGACTTTTCGTCTACAATGCTCCCTTGTGGATCCACACTGGCTGTGCTCCTGACTCCTCAGTTTTTATCTCTGCACCCTTTTTTATCTCTTCCACCTTCCTGCCCTTGGCAACTGTCCGGTTCCTCCACCTGACCTTGCTGACCTGCATTCCACTCGACTCTGACCTCACTCAGCCACGTTTATTTTCGTTTTAGTTTTCAGCAAGGTGCAGACTTTGTTTATTAGCTTGGGGTTTTCTCAGAGCACTGTATGTGCATTTTAAAGCATTAGTAACCAGATCATTACTGAAATGTTACAAAATTAAAACATGATTAGCAACCACCCCACAAAAACAGCCCTTGGGGAAGTACCTGTTGGTGTGTCTTTTGCCCTTTCTTTTTACAGTGTTTCTTTTTTTTAAATTGTAGTTCAATACACATAACAAAATTTACCATTAGTGCATTTAGTACATTGACAATGTTGTGTGGCCATCACCACTGTCTAGTTGCAGAACATTTCCATCATCCCAAAGGGAATCTCTGTACCCACTAAGCAGTCACTCTCTGTTCTCCCCTCCCCGCTGCCCTGGCAACCATCTGCTTTCTGTCTCTATGGATTTGCCTATTTTGAATATTTCATATAAATGGAATCATACAACATGTGACCTAATATGTCTCGCTTTGTTCACTTAGCATGTTTTCAAGTTTCACCCATGTTGTAGCGTGTATTGGTACTTCGTTCCTTTCATGTCTGAGTAATATTCCATTGCATGGATATACCACACTTTCTATCCCTTCATCGGTAAATGGACATGTGGGTTGTTTCTACCTTTCGTTTATTGTGAATAGTGCTGCTATGAATATCCATGTACAAATTTTTCTTTGAACATCTGTTTTCAGTTCTTTTGGGTATATTCCCAGAAGTGGAATTGCTCTAAATGCATAACTCTATGTTTACATTATTGAGGAACAGCCAACGTCTTTCCACAGTGCTGCACCACTTTATGTTCCCATCAGCAATGGGAGAAGGTTCCAGTTTTTCCACATCCTCACCAACACATGTTATTTTCCCTTTTTTTAAAAAAAAAGTATAACCATCCTAGTAGGTGTAACTTAGAATCTTTTTAAAGCACAAATATGATTCTACCAGTGCTTCTCCAAGTTTCAAGTACACATGCATCATTTGAGGATCTTAGTAAAATATAGATTCTGATGCAGTCAGCAGGATCTGAGATCCTGCATCTCTAACAAGCTACCGGCGAATGCTGGTGCTGCTGGTCTGCTAGATAGTCACTGGCTTGAAACCCTCCAGTCGCTGCCCACTGCGATTAGAATACAATTCACACTCCTTACCATGTTTAGAAGACCAACCCTTCCAGCCTCCTTCCTGCCATTCTCTCCCTTCTAACCATATTCCAGTCATTCTCGGCTTCTCTTTTGTTCCTTGAACATGCCATGGCTTTCCCACCACTGGGACTTTGTATCTGCTGTCTCCTTTTCCTGGGACTCTCTGCCCCCTAATCTTCACGTGGCTGCCTCTTTATCCCTCAATCCTCAGCTCAAATGTCTCTCTACAGAGAGGCCTTCCCAGAGCCCTCTCGTAAGTACCCAATTCTCCCCCGACCCAACCCCACTGGTCGTGCTCTATCTCATCTTGCTGCTTTTTGTTTGTTTTTACAGCACTTATTCATGTCACCATTTGAAACTTACTTTTCAAAAATTAATTGATAGTTTCATTGTCTGCCTCTCCCCGCTGGCATGTGACACACTATGACACCAAGACCTCTTCTTTCTCGTTCATTACTCCATCCCTCAGGCTTAGAGCAGAGCCGGATGTTGTTCACAATAAATATATGCTTATTGGTTGAATTAGTGAGTTGATTGCAATTTCAGGCCTTTCCTCTTGCACATCTCCATGGTTTTCAGATACGGCCGTGCATGCCTAAAATTTAACCCAGAGAAGATTATAAATTACTATCAGAATTACAGACATGGAGCACCTTCCTGCAGACTTCTGTGCCACTCAAACAGTCCTCAGATAAACGCCTGCAGTTTATGTCAACCTCGGACTTGCCCTGTTCATTGTTTCTGCTCCCACATCCACTTTTCCCCGTCAGTGCTTTTATATCTGTTTACAGATGGAGAAAGGAAAATATAATGTTCCCTTTCCTCTGCCGGTTCCATTTCCCTTCGTAAACACACACAGCTCTGCGAACATTGCAGATGGGAGTCCTAAGAGCTTTCCTTGCCCCATGGAATACGTGGCACATTTTTCTGTCTAGTTCTGCCTTCCGTATGCCAGGAGTTGCTTTCTGTTTCCCTGGATAAAGTTGGCATCTCGTTTTCTCTTTCTACTGTGGGGGCCTGAAGACTCTGAATTTCTCTGGACCTTCTTTGGGGCTCTGTCTGCTTCTCATTTTGTTCGTCTTATTTGGGTTCCAACTCCCCAGTGCACTTTGAGCTTTATTCTATCAGGTAGGTTTCCTTGCATCTTTTCCACTTTGTGTCAACGCTGGGCGTTCATTCTATTATCATTAAAATAATTTCCTAAATCACTCAACTTTCGTAGATCCCTTCAGCCTTTATACCTCTGTTTCGCAGAATTTTAAGACTCATCCCCTAAGACCGGAAAAGCTGTCATTTTCTAGTTTAGTTTCATGTTTAAAGTGAATGGTCTCTTTTCATTTCCTGTAATTTAAACCTGAGACATTTTGGATCACTTTCCTTCCTACACCCACAAACCTGTCCCAATGGGAGAATTAGCTCATAAAGGTGTGTACCTTGTCGGATGCTGGTCTTATTTCCCTGGGTAAGAGTTCGTAGCAAATTTTTGCCAAAATGCCTTCTTTGCTCTTTATCCTTTTCTGCCTTAACCCAGAAGCTCACCACCCTCTGTTTTTCATCTGTTTCTTGATTGGGTGATTATGAGCTAAAAATCTTTACTGCTGATGTTTCCTAAACACCTTTCTTCTAGTCCTGTGTTTCAGTCAACCACACATTGGCCTTGGTGATAAACCATAATTTCTGGCTTCTCTTTCTTACTGAATATCTAAGAATGTATTGTACCAAATACAATACGTTCTCAGGGAGCTCCTTGCGCTTTTCTGCTGGTTTACCTGCCTCCTTCCCCAGTCTGCGAGCTCTCACAGGCAGACACCACATATGGTGATCTTTCTACCTCCAGCATGTAGCACAGTGCCCACCTCAGGATGGATTCCTAGTACATGTTTAGAGAGCACTGAATGAATATACAATGACCCCTTCCCTTCCAAGCCAAGAGACACAAAACCCAGGCGTGCGAGACTGTTAAATAACATGGAAGGAGAACGTACCGTTAAGTGTGCAATGTGGTTCAGTACGTGCTCAAAGACAGGAAAGGAATACATGCTCATAGAGTTGTAGATAGCTTTATGGAGAATGTAAGACCTAAATTTGTTCATTAAGAAGACAGAGAGAGAAGCTTTGAAGAAGTAGCGAGGGCACTTGAATTTTCCACTGTCCTTCCTTCTCGAGTTTTCTTGTGGGGATGCCTTTGTTTTTCTTTTCATCCTATCATAGCATCTCCCTGGTTAGGTGGCCTGTACTCTTCTCTTCCGCCTCTACCAACCTGTTTGAAATCCTCTTATAGTGCTTATCTGTGCACGCTTATCTTATTTTTTAGTCCAGCATGGTGTATCAAACACTCTGATGGACAATACTTCTTTTGTCTCCTCTTCCAAATGTCCCTTGGGCCACTCTCCAGGCCTACTGTGGTAACTGAGGCTGCCTCTCAGGAAAAACCAGGTTGTGGGGTAATTAGGTCATAGGCAACCCTGAAACCAGTGGATTCAGCTGGAGACTAGGCTAAAATTCATAAAGATTGTCCTGGCTTGAACTCACAATAGGCTAATTTTAGATCCGTAGGTTTGGTCTGGCAGAGCAGTGACAATTATATCCTTTCTCTAAATGTCTTGCCTTCACTGGTTTTTTGAAACATTTATTTTCTATCACTGAATCATTCAATAGCAATATAATTGTTATGTCCATTTCCCTGGCTCTAACAGGTTTGGGAGCCAGTTACCTTTCCCAGTTCATTAACCGACTGGCCTTCGCATTAACAGCCCCTCCATCAGGGGTTGCCTTGGAGACAAAGCTTCCTGTGGGTAATCCAAGATTATCCAGCTCTTTGTCCTACATGTGACCCTTAATTACTTGCTAAATTAGAATGGTTTTCTGAAAATCACAAGCGGAGGTTAATATGTTCTTCCAGAGCTGGTCAAGCTAAGATGACACTGAATTCGCAGGGAATTCAAGTTACATGATCCCTGAAGGCGTCTCTTTGAGTAAGAAGATGAACTCTCCCCCGGGAGGCACAGCCCCCCCATAAAGCCCCTGTCACTCACTGTCCCTCTGCCTGCTTTTCTAGTTGTGGTTTAATCTTCTCAGGACAATTCACTGTGTCAATATTGAGTAGATTCATTCTGGTGTAGGATCCTGCACCCATTTGTCTTTGATAACTAAGTGCTTTGAATTTAAGTACATATTTGTATCGTACTTGCAGGTTTTTACTCTGCGTTTATGCAATTAGGTTTCATGTACCAATGTGGGACAAGCAAGGGGACTGAAGAAACTATTCAAAAACAGAAAGTAAACACTTTGGGCAGAAAAGTTTGGGCACTAGAATGTCCTCCCTAACCTTTTTATAGGCGTCAAAGAGAGATTAGCGTAAAAGAGGGACTCCTAGAATGCACCTAATGAGATGCCTCTTCAAATGCCTTTTGGAAGTAAGTACCATGTAAGTAATGCAGGTATTGAATGAAATGATCATTAGAGGTCATAAATTTAGCATCACTAGATGTTTAGTCATCTAGACTATAATGAAGCTACTGAGTAGTAGCATTCCAGGAGTAAAAAAACAACAACAAAAAATTATCTTAAAATTTAAAATATTATAAAGAGTTATAAACATTAAAATGTCAAACTAAGAATAGTTCAGAGCCTTGGAATCTCACATGCATCCTTCCAAAAAGTGTTTAGGAAACCGACTCGACTAACTCTTGTTAGAAATAAACATCCTTTATGATTTGACACCTCAAATCATTCATTCAGATTTCTGAAGGGGTTGTTGGCAGATTGCTATAAACTATTCAATCAGGATGCTTGACTGATTACATATCGAGTTTTGCATATTTATGGATAGGTATAGTCCTCAACTGTGTACCACCTTTAATCATCGATTGTATATACAGTTTTGTTGAACTACAGTTGTCTCAGTAGAAATTAGCAGAGAAGTCCTTTGAAAACCACTTTCCTACATTTGCTCACGTCTTAGTTATGTATGTGAAGCACCAGAAAAGTGACTTTGGCCCTGATATACTTAGATTAGCATCAGAATGAATTTCTTCTAGAGGGAAGTTTGGTATAAATCTTGGAGTGGTTACCAAGGAAAACTGAGATTGTCTTTGACGGTGTTTTAAAACAGTTTCATACAGTATTTTCTGAAGTACATTCCACAAGACAGAAGTCCTTCAGCATATTATTATAAGAAGTGTTATGCAAAAAGAATTCTGTGACCAAATAACCTCGGGAAACGTGTTAAAACAAAGTTAATTTACAAAATGTAATTAGGCTTCACCACTACACAACTTTCATGAGCTTTTAACACTTAAATGTGCATTATGAAAATCCAAGTCTCCTAAACTTATTTACTTATAGAATTCCTGTTTCCATAGTATAATACCTCATAGCATCTCTTGGAACCAGCAAGTTATAAGGAACACACTTTGCGAAACACCTTTTCTTTTTGTTAGCCTGCTTTGGCTAATCGGTGCAGATACAACTGATTAAAAAAAAAAATCAATGAATCAAACATCCCATTATCACACCCTTAAAACCTAACATTAAAGATTATTGAACTCATCATTCAGTTCTTTTGATAGTTTACATCTTTCCTTTTTCTTTTTTTTTTTTTTTTGACCACCAAATTCCTGCTGAGATCCTATACTTTTTGAGTTTCAAGTTGCCCTTTGGACAACTCCACTTGGAGGGCTCACAGGCAAACTCCTCTTCTCGCTGTGTACTTCTTTCATGTTCCCAGTG
>CAUYRT010090345.1:0-75100 GCA_963574885.1 Lepilemur ruficaudatus | reverse complement strand
TCTTGTGTCACCTCACTTCGAATAATGGGCTCAAGCTTAATCCAGGATAATATAAGCGGTGCTAGCTCACTGTCGTTTCTTAAAATTGAGTAATATTCCATTGTAAACATATACCAGATTTTAATAATCCACTCATGAATTGATGGGCACTTGGGTTGTTTCCACAACCTAGCAATAGTGAATTGTGCTGCCATAAACATTCGGGTGCAGGTGTCTTTATAATAGAATGTCTCATGCTCTTTTGGGTAGATGCCCAATAATGCTATTGCTGGATCGAATGGTAAATCTATTTTTAGTTCTTTGAGGAATCTCCAAATTCTTTTCCACAGAGGTTTCACTAATTTGCAGTCCAAACATATAAAAAAATGTTCAACATCTCTAATCATTAGAGAAATGCAAATCAAAACCACAATGAGATACCACCTAACCCCAGTGACATTGGCCTCTATCAAAAAATCCCAAAACAACAAATGCTGGCGAGGATGTGCAGAGACAGGAACACTCTTACACTGCTGGTGAGACATTTTCTAAGATAATAATTGGTAATTCCTTTCTTTGAGGGGAAAGGAGAACCACAGTGAAGAAAGTTTCAGCTTTCAAAGATCTTAATGCCTAAGATATTTTAAGTTATTTTAAGAAGTGACATGAAGATTTTTAGAATGTGAATTTTTGGCATTTTATATTCCCCTTAACTGAAAATATGCCACAAAGTAGTTTTGCAAGGAAAGACTTAGGTGCCTACCATATTATTAAGCAGCATTCTAGAATTAGGAAACACTATCTTGGAGGAATGAAAGCTTTGTAACAGAAACCTTGCCTAAGGCTTCTCAAGCTTTAGACCCACCTCCGGGGCCACCATGAAACAGTTTAAAGAAGACTACTTTTATTGTCTCCCTTATTTACCATTTTCTCGGTTGAAGGAGGCTTAGGTGAAATCGTAGAATATCTTTAGAAGAGTCTTATGTGGCTTTTTTCTTATTTGGAAATAGAGAATGCCACTGCCCTCTAAGCCTAGTGCATTCTTACCACTCCACAAATGCTTAATAAGCAGCACACAAATGACAGGAGCCACCACTGTGGCTCATGATCAGAGAGAGAGGGAGAGCCACACTGTGCCACTGAAACACCGTAGGGCTGCAAATCTAAAGGCTCTGAAAGATGCTGCACTTGTGCAAAGCCTGAATACCTGCTTTCATTCCCGGTTTGTTTGAGCTATAGTATATGGGCCATCTATTTATCAAAGGAGAAAGCTTTCTTTGGCATGGGATAAATTGGTGCTTGCAGCAAGATGCTGTTTAATACAAAGGATGTTTCTTGAATTCCTTTCAGATCTGAGCTCCACAGCTTAAGAGTGTTTGGTGTGTGTGTGTGTTTAAAATTGCATGACTATTATACAATCCCTTTTATTCAGCTGGCACAAGAAGGATATTCCCATCCTCTTTATGCTCTGTTCTTTACTTCCTCAAAGCTGAGGTGGCAAAAACACTGCCAGCCTTATCCAGCTTTTCATGGAAAGTCGCCACTCTTAACTGGCGCCTAAATGCAATTTCAGACTGTCCCAGGAGAACTTCATGCTTTGAGGTGAATTCATAACGTTAGGGCCAACAAAGAAGTTAACATAAACTTTCACTGTTAGAAAGAAAAAAAAAAAAGTCCGCAGGCTTACTGAAGGAGCTCTGCTTCTGTGAGTGCCTCTGTCCTCCGCTCCCCAGTGACAATGGCCAGTTCATCCTTCAGCTCCTGGATTTCCTTTTGTAGACGGATAATCATCTACGAATGGTGAGGAGGCAGAGGAAACGTCAACTTCTCATGAAGGTGAACTTAGTGGCAGAGAACATACATTTTTTAAAATGATGAACTATTTTAAACACACAAAAATGTATAATGACATAAAAAGCACTCCTATACCTACGAGCTAGCTTTGTTAAATTTTGACGTTTTTGTCAAAATAGTTAAAGAAGTTTTTTAACAAATAAAACATCACTGTTGTAACAGAAACCCCCATTCCTACTTCCCTTCCATCCTTCCTGGGGGACCACTGTACTGAATTTAACGGGTATCATTTCCCTGCATGTTTTCATATATTTGCTCCATATGTATGGGTGTACCCATAAATAATGTATGGTATCGTTTTGCATGCCTAAATTTTATGTAAATGTTACATTACTGCATGTAATTGCAACTTGTTTTTCCCCTTCACATTATGTTTTTGAGCTTATTTATATTGCTTCATAGGGCTCTAGTTCATTAATTTTCATGGATGTATAGTATTTCAGTAAATGAATATATCACAATTTGTTCAACTATGTCTCTTGTTGATGGACATTTAGGATTTTTGCTTTTGCTGTTAGTGTTACTGTGAATATTATAAATCTCCTTGGACACGTATGTGAGAGTTTCTCTATAGTGTGTACTGAGAACTAGGATTTCTTGGCTGTGGAGCATGTGCATCTTGCCTTTATTATTACACATATTGTTAAATCACTCTTCAGAGCAGTTGTACAAATGTACATTCCCATCAACCGTATATGTAAGTTCTTGTTTCCCCACATTTTTGTCACTATTTAATCTTGACAGATATTTTAATTTTGCCAATCTGGTAGGTATAAAATGATATATCATTTTCATTCTAATTTGCATTTTTGTGATTGTGAGGTTGGTCATCTTTGCATATGTATATTGGTAGTTTGGGTTTCTTCTCCCAAGAATTATTTATTCATTCTTGTCCATGTTTCAGTTGACTTGTTTTTCTTTTCCTTATTGATTTGCAGGATTCTTTATATATTCTAGATGTGAACTTTTTGTTAGTTTTATGTGATGCACCTGTTTTCTCCCAATCTATATCATGTTTTTCACTTTGCGGTGCTCTTTTTGTTAAATGAAAAACAAACACCACATGAATTCACCATTAAGTTGGTACTAATCGATCAACACATAAGCACATATGGAAGTAACACTCATTGGGTGTTGGGTAGGTGGGAGCGGGGAGGAAGGGATGGGTAAATTCACACCTAACAGTTGTGGTGTGTGCTATCTAGGGGATGGGCATGCTTGTCGCTGTGACTCTGGCGGTGCAAAGGCAATTTATGTAATCAAAACATCTGTACCTCCATAATATTCTGAAATTATAAAAACAAGAAAGTTCTGAATTTCAGTATAATCTATATAGCAACTCCTTTCATTATGGGTTATACTTCTGTGTTTTCTTAAAGAAAATCTATCTTACCGAAACCCATAGAAATATATTCCTATAAGATCCTTTAAAAGTGTTAAAGCTTTGATTTTTACATTTAGGTGGATTTTATTTTGTGCAAGATGTGAAATAGGGATTATATTTTAATTTATTTTTATATGGCTAACCATACAAGATTTGCTATTATAATTACATTATATGACATGTTTGCATATATAAATGTGTCTGTTACTGGGCTATTGGTTAAAAATATTTGCCTATTTGACTACATGTATGGCAATACCACACTGTTTTAATTATCATCTCTTGAGAAATTTTGGCATCTAGATAAGACAAGCCCCTGCCATCTTGCTCTTTTCCAAAATAGATTTGGCTATTCTTGGCAATCTTCTTTTCAATATAAATTTTAGACCTAGCTTGTCAAATTCTACCAAAGGCCCTTCTCAAATTTTAACTGGGATTGCCTTTAATAAAAAAGCTACTTTTGTAAGACTTATCAAATTAATTATTAAATCATCCTATCCATAAACATTATGTAGCTTTCCACTGATTCCCTTCTATAAAGATTTATAATTTCCTCTACAAATATCTTATATATATTTAATTATATTTTATGCCAGGAATTTAAAGGTTTTTGTTGATATTATAAATGGAATTTCCATACAATTATATCTTCTCATTGTTGGCTTCTGGTGTGTAGGAAGGCAAATTATTTCTATGTATGGATAATGTAACAAACAATTTTCTGAACGTTTTTTGGTTCTGTTTATCATTAAATACTTTTGGATGTTCTATATAAGCAATAAAATTGTCTGCAAGTAATGACAGATGTTTTTATTCTTTTCTAATTCTCATATATTTTATTTCTTATTATTGTCTCATTGTCCTAACTACAACTTTCAAGTACAATTCTTAAGATATTCTTGTTTTTATCCCTTCTAACATTTCACATTTAAAATGATGTTTACTGCAATTGGTGGTTAATATCTTTAATTAGTTTAAAGATTTCACTTATATTCATAGTTTGATGGGTCTTTTCAAGGTATGGATGAATGTTTGATGTTCTCAAATAATTTTTTCTGCAACTAGTGATAAGATTATATAAATTTTCTCTTTTAAACTGTGAATGTGATGAATCATATTAATTCATGAGATTAGTTTTTTATTATGAACTATTTCAGATATACAAAATGGGATAAAAGAATACCTTGTACCTATTACTTACCTTAAGTGAACACCCATGTATCCACTACTTAAGAAATAAAACATTATAGACCCTTTTGAAGCCCTCACCCTTGTATAGCCTTCCCTAAATGAACTTCCCATTACCATTATTCTAAATTTGGCTTCTATTTTTCCTATTTTTTTCTTTTACTATACATTGATATATTTCTACTGATAGATTATCCTTAAATTCCTGAAACGAACCCAACTAGGTCATGATACCACATGTCATATTAATGATCTTATGATCATAATACAAAATTCCTAAAACAAAAATTAGCAGGTTGAATTCAGCTTTTATTCATTTTTGAATATTTAGTATTACTCCAAAATTAAAACAAAACAAAACAAAACATTGAGTATAGTCCTTTTTCTTTCTTTCTTTCCTCCATCCCTTTCCTTCCCTCCCCTTGCTTCCCCTCTCCTCCCATTCCTTTCCCTTCCTTTCTCTCCTTTTGGTAGCTTTGCTCATTTCCTAACTTCTTTGCTTAGAGGTTTCCAGACTAAGAGAGTTGTAAAATTTGAACTTCAAACCCATGCGAGGTAGAGCCTAGGGTTTCGAATTTTCACAGAAACTACTTTTTGTTCTACCTGGAGTCCAGTCGAAGGCAGACAAGCTGCCCTAACATCTCCCTGTGCCAGTAGCCAGATTTTTTTCTTTTTTTCCTGGTTCACCCTTTCACTGGTTTTATGTTGAGGAGAGGAGAGGATGTCTGAGGTTCAATATTCATCTTGCAAAGCCGCAGGCCTTTCTATCCCTTTGTTATAACTCTACTGCTCCACTCCAAGGCAGCTGCAGTCTCAGCTTTGTTTCTGGCCCAGGAGAATTCCCTGACTTCCTTTCAACCTTAGATATGTATTTCAAAGATACTTGTGAAATTTTATATAGGTGACTTTCAAGTTATCTGAACCACATCAACAGGACCAGAAGTCCCGAGGAATATGATACTGAGGGTTTTGAACATGTCAGTGCCCCTAGAATTTTACTGTAATGTACCGGATAGTGTGAGTTTTGTCTGTTTGCTTCTTTTCAAAAACATTCTCAGTATTTATCAATACTGAGGCAAGAAAATCCTAAGGCAAGAACTTTGTGAGTCATTCATTTTTACCCTCTTCTTCTAAATTAATACTTTTAAAAAAAAAAAAACAACTTTATTGAAGTATAATTTACATACCATGCAATTAATCCATCTTAAGTGTACAATTAAATGATTATTAGCTAAACTAATATTGATGTCATATTTTCTACTTTTACTAAGGCTTTTAAAGTCAAAGCTTACATCAAATTATTTTTCTATCTTATTGAATAGAAATCTCAAAACGAAGCCCAACTTCCATGGTTTTGCGATCAGTAGAGTCACACCTCCCGTCAAATTACTGCAGGAACTCTGGAATTAGAGCCATCCTTAGATTTTGGCCCATGCCCAGTCACCACAGACTCTGGTCATGTTCACAGTTATTTAATCACCTTGCTCTCTGAGGTACCAATACTTATAAAGAAAGCAGGGCAGACCCTTGGTGATCCTGATCATAAAGGGCTGGCTTCACATTTGCCATTAAATTTTGAGAATAATATATACAAAATCCCCCAAACCAAGCTTTGTCTTGGGTGGTTTGTAGGACGAATTCTCAACCGTCACTTGTGCTTCAGACAAGCTCCATACACAACATAATGAACAGTAACGTCAGTTTTTAGAAGCAATTATAGAAGAGACTAGGAAATAACACTTGTCAATTACCAGATCATTTTGCACCAGGAAGACCTCAACATTTGTTCAATTATCAGCTATTAGCTTTTGACTCCTCATTTCTTTAAATCTCTCACAGACCTACATCAAACACATGAAAATATTTACCTTTCTTCAAATTCCTTCAAAGAAAAGTCTCTCTAGCTAAATTTAAAGAAAAAAAATCCTCCAGTGTCTGATATGCTTATTTTCCTTAAATTATGAACTAACTTTTGTCTTTAGGTGAATCACTCCATTACTGTCTTTCTCATTCTGCATAGCAATGCTACAGGGCGGATGGAAAGGCAGGGACAGCAAAAAGCTTCGCCCGAGGAGTTCACATTCTGTTTCCTTTTTCCAGCAGGAGCACTGCGTGCCATTGGTATCTGACCACACAGATCCTGGAAATAGATCCTGCTTCACCCACTGGTTTCCCCAGAGGAGAATTCCATTAGGGCAGCTTGGAGCTACCTGCGGTGAGCAGCATAAAACAGATGGCTCCATTATTCCTTTGTCCCTCTTTCCTTCTGTCTTTCAGTGGAATGATTCCAGGGGAAAAAGGACAAACAATCGATAGGAAGTAATTAACATGGGTAACAGTGATTTCAGAAATGTTTTTTTGAATTTGAGAAATCTGTAAACAAATCACTGTCAGTAAAGATTTCACATCTTTTTTTTTAAATAATGCCTACTACTAATCCTAATAACAGCTTATTTTCTAGAGAAAGAAGAAAAGCTGAGTAATTTAAAAAATAATATAATCTTTTTTTGGTTTTTTTTTTTTTTTTTTTTAGACACAGTCTCACTCTGTTGGCTGGGCTAGAGTGCAGCGGTGTCATCATAGCTCACAGTGACCTCAAAATCCTGGGCTCCTCCTGCCTCAGCCTCCTGGGTAGCTGGCACTAGAGGTATACGCCACTGCACCCTGCTAAATCTTCTGTTTTTGGAGAGATGCGGTCTTGCTCTTGCTGAAGTTGGTCTCAAACTCCTGACCTCAAGTGATCCTCCCGCTTTGGCCTCCCAGAGTGCTAGGATTACAGGTGTGAACCACCGCTCCAGGCATATATAATCTTAATTATAGAATTTGACAAAATTAAGATATTTTATTTTAGCATTTTCAGTGTTGTCATGAGTTTATTCTGTGTTGCATTTCATTTATCGAAAACTAACAACATAGAGATAAGAGAAAATATCTGCATTTATAATGAGTAGCTGAATCAGGTAACATGTAAAAATTTTTTTTTTTTTTTTGCTTAAAAAAGGGGCTTTGATAAAACAGTATTTATTGTTATAAAACTAGAAGCTTGGCTATTGTTCCATGGATCAAACCCACAATTGATTTCTAAAAATCTCTAGAATAAGTGACCCATCAGTTACACAAAAGAAGGTTCTACTTATTAACCATTAGGACTTCTCTTTCTTTATAAGCTTTTATAAAAGAGGACCAATTATTGTCTCTAGAAAGTCAAACTGATGTAATTTGAAGGTTTAGGTCCTGCACATAAATATAATTGGTATGATTCTTCTGAATGAGTCCTCAGGACTCACTGCACATCTTCCTAGGGAAGCAGGTGAGAAGAACACAGGCTCTTGAGTCAGGCTGTTTGGGTTTGAAGTCAGTACTGTGACTCTGAGCCAGATTTAACATCTTTCTGCCTCAGTTTTGTTATCTGTAAAGTGGATCTAGAGATAGCATCTACTCATAAGGTTGTCTTGAGAATTAAATAAGTTAATACATTTCTAGCACTTAGAACATTGCCTGGTACAGAGTAAGTGCCTCTGCAAGTTTTGGCTAATCTTTGCTACACTTTGATTTTGTTAACATGGTCAGTCAAAAGTTGCTTACCAGTCTGGGATCGATTTCTTCATTAAGAACAGCTTCATTCTTTATTAGCGCCACTCGCTGTGCAAATCTACAGGTAGATATGGACTCCTATGAAAGCAAAATAACTTCTTAAAGTAATATGGCACAGAGAATTATTTCTCTCTAAATAAAACTCTTTATTCTCAGAAAATAGATGCACAGGTAAAGGTTGATATGTATAAAAAAAAACACAATGATGACAGATGTCTCCAAATTGGGAAGCTTTGCTCCAGGACATTATTTTTTAATCAAAATTTTGCTTTGGCTTAATAAGATGACCAATGCCAAAAAGTTGGAGGTCCTAAGGTCTTAAGCGGCAACCGGTACAGTATGTATTTTCAGCTATCGATCTGTTAAATCAGAACTATATATAAAAATCATAACCATAGCAGGTACCATAATCCACAAACATGAAAGACTATAAAATAAATATCTGTAACAGACCAAAAAGAGAGGCTTTTCAAGGCATCTTACAATCAAAGGCTTGGCCTTGTTTTGAGAATTACCCTCCCACTTTCTGTTTTCCTCTTTTGGACAGCATCTGGACCCCAAACATTAAAGTGAAATGTGTGAAACATCAACTGGCTCTACAGAAACTGAGAAAAACCATCCAGCAGCTAGCCCCTGCCAAAGCAATCTGGGTGCCGCACCCAGCAACATATCTAGGGACTTCTTTCAGAGATATCTCCAAGGTATCCAGATCTTAGTAATTCAGGACCGAACTGAGCATGAGAAGCTGAAGGGTCGCCTCTCTCATTTCTCTGGGTCAGGTAACTAACCCATCAGCAGGCCTTCCAAAGTTTGTATCTGAGGCTTCTTTAAACCATCCTGGGCTATGTGAAGTCAGTTCTCAAACAGGGTAATAATGATGCTGGCAACTAAGCCAAAGCTTGAACTCTGTAAGGCATTTACCTCTGAAGGAATATCTCAACCCAGCTGAAAAAGTGGAGACCTACCCAGGACCCTCAACTCAGTCTCATGAACTAGCAATAAAATCCAGAAAAAACCCAACGTACATCAATATTCCTTTTCTCCAATGAGAGTGTTGCAATCATAGTTGTCATGCAGTTCCCTCCCAAACTGTCCCGTAAGACACTGGTCATCATGGAGTTCCTATAAGGAATGTGTGAACGGTGTTTTTCTGAAAGGGCAATGATAACCTGTGGCAAAGAGGAAAAATAATGGCATTAACTTAGCAGAAAATGCATAGCTGACAAACAAGTGAGCTTCAACAGCAATGAAAATACAAAAAGAAATAATAACTCAATGCAGGGTAACCCTCAAAACTTGGGCACAGAATAAATATCTTAACAACATTCAATACAAAAATGGTGAGGATGGAATAAAGTAAATGTAGCATAAATGTAGCATTGTGAGCTCTGTAATTTTGGGACAGATAAAATAACTTGTATAGAATTGGATATACTATTATTCTGTTTTCAGCTATTGAAAAATTTACATAAAAACACAAGAGTAAATCATGCCTGATTACTTTAAACCTACCAAAAATTGGGCTACATGTCCTAAAGGCAAAAGAGACAGAACAATAAATAAGAATTATAGGAAGAAGGATAGTGGTTGGGATCCCAGATTCTGGCTTGAGATTGTCTAGGGACAAGTCCTAGTCTTACTAGGGCATGTCACTCAACATCTCCACCTCAGTCTCTTTATCTGTAAAATAGAGATAAAAACAGTATCTATCTCACAGGTAGTTGGGATGATTAAAAGAGTTACAATGTGTAAATTACTTTGAGTAGCACCTAGCCCATAATAAGTGCTGTATACTGTATTTGCTGTCATTGAAAATGATGGGGCACTTTACCTTTGTTTAACTCTGGCTTGCTCATCTTACTCTCCATGAGTTTCCCAGGTACTCACTAGGAAGACACTAGAGGGATGAATGTCCAGTGGACGAAAGGCTGCTGGGCTCATCCCAGAGAGAGGCACCAGGGCTCAGGGTTATCCTGGGCTGATAAATCCGATGCCAGGATGTTCACTGCAAAGCAGCAGGAATCAGCTACCCACAGACTGTGTCTTCAGGGGCATTACAAGATTCTGGCTCCTGAAAATACCTCTGCCAATGCTTGTCATTGTTCTAGTCCCCCTTCCTCCCAGGTGTGTAATTCCCATCGTCAGAACCCCTTCTACTCCTTTGGTTTACAAAACAAGATGGGAGGACTGTTTCTTGAAGGTTGTTTTGAGGAAAACATAAAACTATACCACTAGTCTCATTTTAAATTCATGACCACAGATGTTACTACAATCCAGCAATCCTGAAATGTCTCTCCCAAAAATCATTTTTCAACTCTCAGAAATGAGGCCTTCGCTCCTTTTATTCAAACTGCTATCCACCCTCTCCTCCTCTCACCAATTTCGATTTGAGCTGACAGCCACACTCCTACCAGAACTATCTTGTGCTTCTGTCATTAAATCCGTTGTACACTGTGCCCTTCCCCTTGTTACTGTCCTGCTCCAGTCTAAGGCCAGCCCTCCGTCCTTTCCCTCCTCTGCTCTCACTTTGCTCCTACAATTACCTCCTCTCTCTTCTGCATTTAATTCTCTCTCTCATCTGGATGATGCCCATTCTGTATGCCCACTACAGTACTACACTAAGATGGCTCTTGGCCAAGGTCATCAGCAAGCTCCACTATACCAAAAGCATTGATTGCCGACTTACTAGACTTCTGAGTTGAATAAGCATTCAACTTGGGTACTCATTGCCTACTCTGGGGAACACCTTATTCACTTGCTAATTAGAACACCACATTTTCCTGGTTTTCATCTTTCCTCCAAAACTAGTTAATGAATGTTTCCTTTTCTCTTCCCAAATTATATATATTGGAGTGTCCAGGGAAAGCCCCTGTGAGGACAGAATTTTGAGCAAAGATTTGAATGATGAGAAGCAGGAAGCTGCGTGAAAACCTGGAGCAAGAGCATCCCAAGTAAAAGGGACAACAAGTTCAAAGACTCTGATGTGGGGATAAGCTTGGCATGTTGAACTACTGGTAAGAAAGCCATCATAGGCAAGGGGAGCATGACGGGACATGAGGTCAGATAGGTAGACAGGGACCAGATCACACAGGAGCTGGGTTATTATGCTAAGTGCATTGGGAAGCAAATGGAAGGGTCTGAGTAGGGAAGTGACTTGATGTAACTTACATTTTATAAAGACTCCTCTGGCTGCCATGAAGAGAATAGATGACGCAAGGGCGAAAGTAGGAGCAGGTAGACTAATCCAAAGCCTTGTGCAGTTGTCCAAGCAAGGGACCATGGAGGCTTGAACTGGAGTAAGAAGAGGTGGAAAGAAGTGGTCCGATTCTTGGTAAGTCATGTAGGTAAACCCAGTAGAAATTGCTGAAGGATTGGATATTGGGGGAGAGGGTAAATCAAGGATGATGTCTAGGGTTTTGGCCTGAGCAATGAGGTAGGTGGTAGAGCCATTGATAATGATGGGTAAGGTCTAGGAAACAATCATACCTGGGGACAGAGAGGAGAGAAAATCAAGAATAGAACTCCAGGTGGAGATGCAGAGTTGTCAAGGAGACAGCTCAGGGAAGAAGTTGAGACTGATGGCATAAACCGGAAGGACATAAGGATATAGATGCATATAAAAGCCAGGGGACTGGAGAGATTACATAGGGAGAGAGTGTAGACAAGAAAGAAAAGAGGATCAAGGATGATCTCTGGAGCACTCCAACAAGTAAATAAGTACAATTTTAAATAGTGACAAGTCGTAGAAGAAAAATAGAGTAACAGGCTGGAGATAGGTGTATTATTTTTAATGTACATGATAAAAGCAAGAGAATTCAGCTTATCCACTTGTGTGATCTTAGGCAAACCTCTTAAATTTATTAGCTTCGGTTCCCTTCCCCGTAAACGTGGTGTTAGAATGCCTGTCTATCTTAAAGAAATGTTTCAAAGATCAATAGAGATAATTTCTGGGATAGTTCTTAGTAAAACAAAAAGCACTCAGTGTTGTGGAGGAGTCTGTAGAAAATGTTCTTTATGATCCCTTTGGAGACTAGTTTTTATCACAAAAACTCAATCCTGGGCCATTTCTTTAGAAGGGGACCCTGAGCAGGTACATTGTCAGCTCTCAAGGAGCTTTAGAAGTGCCATAATAAGCCCAGCCTACTTGGAGCATGTACAGATCCTCGGAGAGACTCAGAAATGGCAGGTATTTGGGAGAGAGGCTGAGGTAGATTATTCCTTGTGGGGCTGCTGTGGTTCTTTACATTGAGCAGGAACCAAAGCATCTTCTGAACGGCACAGAGGAAGGGGGTGGCCACACAATCTGATTTTTTTTTCATGTTTACTTTCATTTTGGATTTCACGTATAAATACAATGACAGATGTTCCCGAAAGCATTCGTTAAGCGACAGAGAGTGGAACCTCACATGATACTTCATAATATCTCCAAGTACCTAGACACTGTGCCTGGAATTAATAATTCAATTTACTATTTAATGAGTTAAAGAGGCTGTCTTTTAAAGAGCTCAGAAGGGCATAAATAATGATCCTCTGAAAACTGACAAGGATTTGGAGTGGTTAGAACTGGTACTGGAACCATTAGTTCTTCTCTTGAAACAACATATTCAGTGGAAGCCAAATGGAAACTGAAACTCTGGAAAAGTCCCACTTATGTAGGCTAACTGGCCAAAGGCAACCCCGACTCTGATTTCTGTAGTGGTAGAGAGCAAACACTCTTGGTTTCCAGTGGTTTCTCACTTGATGTTTGGGTTGATAGAGACCCCGGGTCTCTCCGGGAGCACTCGGTGAGATTTAGGACAAGTACGCACAGCTCCCTTCCTCTTGCCCCCGGGACTCAATTTCTAGGGCCAAGATGTACCCTGTTATTGTGGCTTAAAATATTTTTGAGGGGACTTTTTGGAAAAAGTACTGCATACACAAGGAAAACTCCAAAACCAACATTACTCTGGCAAACAGCAGGTTATTACTTATGAGCACGACAAAGCACATTCAACTCAGACAGGCTCTACCCGGCGAGCACCTTGCTGGCAGGTGTGAGGTCTCACAGTTACGGCCAGAAGGGCAATGATAATTCTGCATAGATTTCTAGGCCAGTGTAGACTAATTAAAGTAAGACAGGCCACCAAACTATTTCCCTTTCCTTCTCTATTGTATATATTGAACCCGAGAAAGAGAGGATATAATTAATTACCAACAATCATATGGATTTCTATTACAGCTTTTGTCTTACTGTATTGTCAAGTATTTGTTTGTAAGCTTTGCTATTTTGCTAAATAACAGGATGGCTCAGCCTTTTTCTCAGTCATACTGAGAACATAACTCTTAGTACCTCGTGGACACTCAATCACGATTTGTTGAATGAATGAAGCTATTAAACTAAATTGTGTTACACTCCCAGTCTCATTAGCCACATAATAAAGTATTACATAAAGAGAATTTGATTATGAAAGTCCTTGAATTCTGTTGTTTTATTAAGTATCTTCCTACTCTTGTTATTATTATTCTTATTCCCATGTACTCCTTGGTTCTCCCCAGCTTATCTCTTTCTGTGTGAAATCCCAAAGTCTCTCTTCTACCCACCTACTTGCTCCCTCACAGCTGCTTCTAGACTCACTCGACCCCCCAGATCCACGTCCCCACACTGCAGTTTCTCCAGATTCATGCTCTTCTTTCCTCTCACCTAGTCTCTTCTCCTCTCTCCATTATCTTGTGCTGAACATCCTCTTTTCCTGTGAAGATACTTGTGTATCAGTGTAAATAGTTACCGACTAGAGAGATGCAGTGGGTGGAAATGAAACAGATAAATTACACTCAGAGAGCCCAGGGCAATGACATGTGAAAGTCACTGAGGACTGAGCTAATCGATCCCCCTGGGCTGGAGCTGAGAGCCGTGAGGCTCACAGTCCCACTGCCTACCACGCTGGGACCCGTCCATCCCTCACTCGCTCCTACTCCTCTTCCCAGCCTCCCAGGCCCCCAGAGAACCATCCTCAACTCTCACCTCCTGAGTCTAAGTCAGGTCCCCCATTACCAGCTCCCCTCACTCGTTTTACTTTCCTATAACAGCTCTCACCCGGAATCCAGCCACACACCTAATGATTACTTATTTAATGCATGTGTCCCCACAATGGGCTGTGAGATCTCTGGAGCAAGGACTGTTTCTATTTTGTTGACCACTATGCCCCAGTGCCTAGCACAGCCCTCTTCATTAGGTAAATAAATTAATGACATAGAAAATCAAATGCCACATGGCCACCAAGACTACTCACATGAGGCTGATTTTATGATAATTTTGAAGGAAGAAATGTGAAGAGAAGAATAGTTTTAATGACAAGTAGCAGCTTGCAAAGGTCATGCAGAATAAATAAAAAAAAAGGATTAGGAGCAGAACATTTCTCTTGAGTGATTACAATTGGTGGGAAGTCTGATTCAACTGATGAATATAATTCTGTATGAACAGAAGGACATAATGGAAATTAAAACAGACAGTGCTACCATCTGAAACAAGTAGACACATCTCTTTGAAATAAAGCACTTTAAATATAGTCCATTATGTTTTCATATCACTGTTCTATAAGTGTCCTATTAAGTTAAAAGCTCTGTTAAGTATACGTAGTGTGTAATATTTGAGCAAGAAAGAGCTTAGGAATGCTGACTCTTGTCAAAAACACTAAAATGATCTGAATGCCAAACAGGCCCTAATCTCTGGGTGCTGCATTACTGGGATTCGTCTGGTTGGAGCCTAACTGTATGCACCTTTTTCAGATAGAGTGAAATAGGTTGCTCTGAATCTGCTTTTTCAGCCAACATGACCATTACAAAACATTTAACACTGTGACGACATCAGTCTCAAAAGGATTCATTACGTAGTTAAAAAAAAGTTTAGTTTTGTTTTTTCTCAAATGGTTTAGCCCCCAACATTCATTAACAAGTCCTTCTGCCTCACAATATACTCTGTACTTCTCCACTCCAATTTTTGATTGTGTTTTTCTTTTAGAATTTGGAAGCAGTTGCCATCTTTAACATTCAACTCACAACACTTATACTCACAGAGCTAAATGGAACTTGAGCAATCATCTAATTCAATATACTCATTTTAGTGAAGATTTTTTTTTTTTCGGGAAGATTTATTTTGTTAAATTCAGATGAGCTTTCTCTGCCTTTGAAGTCACATTGAGAAATTAAAAATAGAGCACAGACTAGGGTGGATTGCAGTCAATTAGGGTAGAAGTAGTGAGGGAAAGCAAAGGCTAAGAAAACAATTGCAGCCAGCCAGATGAAGTTACCAGAAGCTGAAATGATATTGGTCAACTTTAAGTTATGCTACTACAGTTAACCTACTAGCCTGAAAACAGACAATACGAGGCCACTCATAACCTGTATTCATACCTACTACTAATTTTACAATAAGGCAATAAGACAATAAGTGAAAAAAGGCATAGGCTTTGGAGCCAAGCAAATCTAGGTTCAGATCCTCACCCAACCATTAGCTGGGTAACCTTGGGAAGACCTTTGGAAGACCTGAATTTTAAAATCTCTATGATGGGGATAATAACTAACACCTACAATGTAGAGCGATTGTGAGGTTTAAATAAAATAGTATATACACAGCAGGCTGAGGCAGAAGGAACACTTGCCAGGAATATGAGGTTACAGTGAGCTATGATCATGCCACTGCACTCCAGCCTGGGCAACAGAGTCAGACTCTGTCTCAAAAAAAAAATAGTATGTACAATATGCTAGTAGATATACCAATGTTCACAGCACTGTTATTCATAATGGCCAAAAGGTAGTAACAACCTAAGTGTCCATCAGTGGATAAATGGGTAAACAACATGTAGCATGTACATATCATTGAATATGATTCAGTTTTTAAATGGAATGAAATTCTGATATTTGCTACAACATGGAAGCACCTTGAAAATATTATGCTAATTGAAAAAAGCCAGACACCAAGGGACGAATATTGCATGAGGCACCTAGTATAAGCAAATCCATAGAGACAGCAGAATAGAGGTTACTAGGGGCTAAGGGTAGAGGGAAATGAAAAGTTTCCGTTTGGGATTAGGAAAAAGGTTCAGAAACGGACAGTATTGATGGTAGCACAATTTTGTGAATGTACTTAATGCCATTGAGTTGCATACCTAAAAATGATTAAAATGGTAAATTTTATGTTATGTATACTTTTTTTGGAGGCAGAGTCTCACTCTGTTGCCTGGGCTAGAGTGCCGTGGTGTCAGCCTAGCTCACAGCAACCTCAAACTCCTGGGCTGAAGCGATCCTCCTGCCTCAGCCTCCTGAGTAGCTGGAACTACAGGCATGTGCCACCATGCCTGGCTAATTTTTCTATATATTTTTAGTTGGCCAATTAATTTCTATTTTTAGTAGAGATGGGGGTCTTGCTCTTTGCTCAGGCTAGTTTTGAACTCCTGACCTTGAGCGATCTGCCTGCCTCAGCCTCCCAGAATGCTAGGATTACAGGCGTGAGCCACTGTGCCCGGCCATATGTTATGTATACTTTACCACAATAAAAAAAGAAAAACAAAACAAAACAGAAATGCCAGTAGAATGCCTGATGCACAGTATGTGGTCAACAAAAGATAGCTGTAGTTGTATCCCACTCTGCCCGCTTTACCTGTTCTAAGTAATGCAGTGACAAGTTGATATACTTGGCTTCTGTTAGAAGCTGGCCCCCGACTCCAGTCTTTGCGACTCGCTCTGAGCCAGCCAGGTCAACCAAATGCAGTTTGGCATGTCGTACAGTTGCAGATCCTGGTTCCTTGCTTGACAAATGAATAGTGAAAATGCAGTGGGAACGGGTTGAAGCTTGGTTCATAGGAGTCTATAAAAAAGAAATTGCAAAACAAAAATAATTGGAACAATGAGAATTTTTGAAGAATATCAAAACATTTAAATTTATATTTCTAATGATAAGACTTTCCAGGAAGCCAACACTGTCAAATGGAGCAAAAACACTTACAGTCGAGATGCTTTTTTAAAAAATTTTTTATTTTATTTATTTATTTTTGTTTTTTTAGTTGAGACCCTTAACGTAAAATTTTTAAGCATATTACATACTCTTGGATTACTGGTAACAAATCTGGATGGGTGATTCAGAAAATGAGAAAAGAATTCTAATGCGGTAAAGATTGAGTCCCCTTACGAATTTGTTACTGTATTTCATTACCTGACTATAATCGGCTACCCATATTGAAAATGTTTGATGTTAATCCATAGGAAAACAGGTAAGAATGTGTGTATCAAGAGACTTCATTACCATAACTGTAAACATGATCCACAAAGAGGCCTACCAACACTGCTACTATTCAACACTAAACCGCAGATCCTAACCAATATAATAAACAAGAAAAAGAAATAGGAGGTATAATGATAGGAAAAGAAGAGCTTAAAATATCATTATGCTTGGAAAAATATGGTGCTCTACAAAGAAAATGTAAGAGCATTTCCAAACAAACTGTTAAGAACTAAAAAGTTTAGCAGGGTTGCTGGATGTAAGATCCATATGTATTAATAAAATCATCAAAGATGTAATAACCCAGCAACAATTAATCAGGAAATATGATATTATTCACAGTGGCAGCAAGGGCGATGAGCTAATAAGGGATTAACTATATAAAAGACATGTAATTTATAGGGAAAATGATAAAATAATATTAAAGGACACAAAAAGAAAAACTGACAATTGTGTGCTAGATATTAATACATCATTTCATAAGTGGGAAAACCCAAAGTTAATCTTTGTATGAATATCTCTATATTAACTTATATATTCAATGAAATTGAAATAAATATGCCACAGGTTTTTTTTTTTTTTTACAGAAAAAGACAAACAAATTGATTCTAAAAATCATACGGAAGAGAAAATCTTCAAGTAAAATGAGAAGGAATTCTGTGGAAGAAGAACAAGGAAGGGGACCTGTCCTGCCGCCTAGCAAGGTGGACCACAAAGCCACAGTAATGAGAACGGTGTGGTATTGGTGCAGGAACGGGCAACTAGTCAATGAGACATGCTGAACTCTGCATATGACAGGGGTAACATCACATCACAGCAGAGAAAGGATGCCCCACTAATCAATAAATGGTGCTGGAACAACCAGCTATCCATCTTGAAAAAGTAAATTTAGATTGTTTTCTCACACTATCCATACAAATAAATTCCAGAATGGATTAACGCCTTAAGTGTAAAATAATACAACCCTAACACTAATACAAGAAAACATGGAAGCATATTGTAATCAACCCAAAGAGGAAATGGATACTTTAAGAGAAGACATAAAACAGAAAAGTTAATTGATTTAAAATATTTCACCAAAACAATCCAAAATTTAAAAACTTCTGGTGTGATAAAATCCACTATAAGGTTAAAACATGAGAAGAAGATATTTGCAATACATATGGGTGACAAAAGATTAATATTTGAAATGAGGAACTCTCACAAATCAATAAGAAAAAGATAAACTCCTCAGAAAAATGGGCAAAGGATATGAATAGGCAACTCATAAAGAAGAACTGGAAATGGTTAATAAATATTTGAAAAAAATGCTCAAATTCTTAAATAATTAGGACAGCATAACTTAGAACTGTGTATTAAACTATTTCACACCCATCACACTGGCAAAACTTTAAAAGCTGAAGTCTAAAAAACAACTGTTGGTGAGGATATAAGGAAACGGGAACTTTTACGTACTGTAGGTGACAATATAAATTAAGAACAATTTTTGAGAGCAGTTTGATAGGATATGGCAAAGTTGCAAATACTTATAACCCATAGCCCAGCTATGGACTACTAGGTATATTCCTAAAGAGAAATCTTGGGCAGGTATACCGGAAGACATATCTAAGGACGTTCATCACAGCATTATTTTGGATAGTGAGAAATTGGAACAAGATGTATAACCTAAATGGACAACTGGAGCAGAAAAAAATTAATGAACTGGGATAATTCAAACTGCAGAGAAGTTAACATGAAGCAACTTTTGGAAAGATTGGCATGGATAGATTTCTATAATAGAATGCTGAGGAAAAAGAGCAAGTACAAGAATAATATAAACACTATGATAGGATTTATATAATTAAACAGCAGTATTACCTATGATTCATGAAGATATAACTTAGGTCATTGAAAATATAAAAATATGGACCAGAAAGACACAGCAAATTAATGATAGTGGTCACCTTTGTGACTGATGGGAGAGAAAGGCCAAAAAGGGACGTCAGCTGTATCCGCAATATGCTAATTCTTTTACTTAAAAATTATTAGAAGCAAATCCTAGATTGTAAAAGCATGGGTGTTAGTCACATATTCTCTGTACTTTTTTGTGTTTTACATTTTTTTTACAAGAAGGGAAATTAATCTTACTCAAGATAGAAGTGACAAGTTTGCAATATCATCCTCTCAAAAACAACCTAAAAATATTCCAAATGAATATTCATATGAATAAATATGTTCAGGTCTCCACCTTTGCAAAATAGGATTTGACCAAAGAATTTCAATGTGGATAGATATGTATGCAGATAGGGTAAAATATGTGGATACAATTTCAGCCAGAAATTCTTTCTGTAAATACGAATTCTTGATATGTACCATTGTTGATTCACACCAACTGGCAAAATACACAGACGTCAAAATGCTGGCATAGTTTTGGTGATGATGATGCAGCTAGTGAGTTAAACAGGCTGAAAATTTTACCCATTACTTGTTGCCACAATAACCATACCCAAACCTAGCCGTGTGTGATTTTGCATGCTAAAGTGGATCGGCAAATAACTGTGCACGTAAAACCGCAAACTCAAATTTAGAACCTAAGTTGAGGTGTTTTGGAAGTGACTGTAAGTTATTTGCAGAACTTAAACATGGGTTTCGTTTCACTGTTATATTCACACAACAATAAATCCTACAGTGCTGTAACGAAAGTCAGATTCACAATCAACATAAACGAATAACACAGACTATCCTCAACAGCCGTCTTCAACTTCGAAACTGATACGCTGAAACCGCAACAAAACGTGGACCATTAACAAATAGAGGAAGAGTGTACCCATTTCAAAAGAATGTGAGATTTACATAAACTAAAATTATATATTCTGGAATCTGTAATCAAAATGCAGTAATATGCTGTAGGAGTCCATGCCTACAGTTTTGCAACTTCTCATAAATATTTTCTGCATGAAGTAGCAGTTGGTGTCCTCTTAGATAAAAAATTTTTAAACCTCAGAAAACACTCTTTATGTGGAGCTTTTAAAGTGCGATTGGATGTATCGGTGTCTGCTCTGTGTTTATTTAAGGATGACTCTGTGTCTCACAAGCACAGCCTTACGTTTGTCCTTTTCAAGGTAAAATTGTATTAAAATGTTTCTGAAACTGCCTGAGAACAGATGGCACCGTTTAGGCAGATTCATTCAAATTTAAGCACACATTTTAAACAAATGTGCTTTTGGCACTAGAGATGGTGCTGTTGGAAAAATTCTAGTGATGAGTCATCATCTGCATGCAGAGAGCTTTCACATTTCCTATCAGTCTACGTACACAACTGTGTGAGGCAGTACAGAGACAAGAGGGAAATGAGACATGGACCTTGCCCTCAAGGAACTTAAATCCTAGCCAGGATCTAAAGCCAAGCGTGCAAAGTGAGAGTGAACATGAAGCGAGAGAGGCGAAATATGCAGTGCAGGAAGTGGTCTGTTCTCAGCACTGAGCATCCTGATCATCTGGGAAACACCTGAGACTGTGAACCAGTCCCTCATTCTGGAAGCTCTCCGCCCCTAACCCACCACTTGGTTTCTAGAGTAAAATACTCTCCAGGTACTTTCTCCCTCTCTAACTGATCTATCTTCTTTTCCTTTACTGCACCTCTTGTCTTCAGTCACTAAAAATAGGTGTGTTCTACGCTATGGTCACCACATTTCTTTGCCTTGGAAACTCATCTTCCATAGCTCCAGTCCTCACTGAGTAACATGCAATAGATTCCCCAAGTGTGGCCCCTCGAATGAATCCAAAGTTCACAGAACAAATTCCTTCATTAAAAGGATTCGTCCCGTAAAATATGGATGCAGTCAAAAGGTCACACTCGAGGATCCAGAAGGTCACATGTGGTCCCAAAGCCGTGGGTTCCCCACCCCTCCACTTACTAGTGTTGAAAGCTTAAGCAAATTTACAGGAAGTCATTTTGATTTTCATGTCTCTGGACCTGCTTTGCTGTAGAGTTATATTAAATACCAATCGAGTTACTGAGTGGTGAAGTGGTCTGTGAATTGGAAAAGGTCATTTGATATTCACTCTATTCAGATGCCTCCTGTATCCTTCTTTCCTACCTTAATTATTCGATACATCAGACTGGAATGTCCAACAGCTTCACTGATAATTGTCACTAAAGTGCCTTGCCAGCATCTTGAACACAATGTTTCCCCCAACAGCTACATCAGTTTACCACCTTCTGTGTCCCGTGGACGGACATCCAATCCATCCTGCTCCTGTTAGATTTACCTCCATTTGTCTCCATCTCCATCATTAACCAAATATCCTTTACCGCTCACTTGGGCTGCTGCATTCTCTACTTTATAGTCTCCCTATATTTACTCTTGTCCCTTATGTTGTTCCCCGCCTCTCAGACGAAGTAATATTTTTAAAAGGTGTATTTGATTAACGGCAATCCTGTCTATATCCCTTAATTAAACTAGCATGCTTCCTGAGGCTAAATATCCCTATTTCCTTCAACTGTGTCTTACGCAACTATTTATCAAAATCCTTTTTAAATATAACACCCTGGCACTCTGAGTTAAATACATTCTTTCAAACGTAGCCTAACCAGGACAGAGGACATTGGATGTATTACTTCCTGGAATCTGGGCAATCTAAATCAAATATAGCCAGTAAATAGCACATGAAGTGTTATGATGCCAGATTTGCTCCAGCCTTTACCCATGCTATGGAATTTCTTTGGGAAACACACACGCGCACGCATACGCACACGAGTTTATGTGATGACTACATTTGATTAGTTTTTATCTCAACATTACAATCTATTGGATCTTGATTTTTTTTCAATTCTGTGCTATTTACAAATGAAAATATCCACACAATTTGTAAGACATTGGGGAGCAGGGAAGAACGACATTCCATGAAGACTACCTCTGCTCTCTACTCTGTTAGGTAACAGTTATGGGTGTTTCACAGTTGGCTTCAACCCAAGTACTCTCACTTATCTTCAATTTTTCTTTATAATCCCAAGGATATTTTGAGAGACTTTGTTAAATAAATTGAATTCATTTGATCCACAGAATTTTATAACCCTGTCAGAGAAATCAGTTTAAGTGAAATTAGTTTAGGGTGAAATCAATGCTGACTCCTTCCTAATTGTTCACTATTGCTTAATAGTCCTTTATCAGTTTCTTTTTTCAGGGCTTGGTATCAAAATTATATCAATTTGTTATTTTCCAAATGTGTTTTCTTTTTTGGAAAATTGAGAATAAATTATTTTCTTTTGTGGGGTGAAATTTAAAAACCCAGGCTCACTGGATCCCTTACAGATTCATCACATCTGTAGCCTACGGTTGATGAAAGTTATTTTTCCTCCTTCTTATCTCCAGTGTAGCAAAACCTTGCTTCTCACTGAAGGTCCATCCATCTGAAAGGTTACGTCCTTTATAAAAGCTCTCCACTTCCCTCTTCCTCCCGTCTAGACTCCAAGTTCCTTGAGGGCAGGGAGTGTCTTTTTCATCACTGTAACTCTAGCATAATATAGTAGTGCTAAAAAATGTTTGCTAATTTGTTGACTCCTGCTCATTTACCATGTTCTGGAATCCCTATGGCATACTCCATAGTTTCCAAAAATCTCCAAATAATTCTGTGACTCCATACTCAAATTTTTAAATTCCATGGACTATAGCTCATTTGAGTCTAAAAATTAGAATTACTTGAAACAGCTAGATTGACACAACTCTCCCTACCTATCTTGGGCTTCAATTACTTTTTGTGCCTGATTCCAGAGCTAATCACTTCCCTCTACATCTTCGTCTGCCTTTTCTCTTGCCTAGAACGTCCTCTTGCTTGTCACTCAGGTATACCATTTTCTTCCTCCCCAAGTAAGCCTACTCAAAATGATTTATCTTCATGAGCTCTCTTGGACTATCCCCAAATGTCATTAGTCATTATATTCAGAAAAGACCTTTAACATTTGTGCATGTAGTAGAAAGGCATTAATATCCAAACCTTGGAAGAATCCAAAGGTTGGGTTGTTCCAAATGGATTTTTAAATGTTGATCGAGAAATCCATTTGGAATATTGTTTAAAAAATTATGACACTGTAATGAATGATTTGCTACAGTGGGTAAGTGAAGGGTGATGACGTGAGCCATTGTGCTGAAAATGAGTGTTTGGTGGCCAGCCCATTTTGTGCAATGTAAGCAGAGTGGTGCAGCTTTAAAAGGTGACTCAAAAATGACCCTGTCAGACAATGGTGGCTTCCACATGTCTATATAGAAGGGGCTTGGAGCAGTAATATGGCTGTGGTAGTGGAGACTGAAGCTGCTTTGGCAGGGCAGTTTGAATTATGGATTAAGTGGAGAAAACATCAAATGCTTGCACTGTAGACTGGCAGGCAGCACTAAGGCCCCTTCTCCTACTACCCTGTACACACCCACTGGCCCCGGCTGGGCTACCACTCTCAGAAGTTACTGCACATGGTAAAGCAACTTCTAAGTTAATTGAACAAGAATCCTTTTCTCAGAGGAGGAGATACTCATTGGCTGAAAGAGAAATTTGAAAAGAAATGGTGATGCATTTTTTCCTGTGTTGTGTATGTGGCTGGCCATTTTTAAGATGGAAAATTTTTATTTTGGGGGCAAGAATCAATAAGTAAAGTATGAGTTTTTTGTGTGCTTACATAATATGCTATTTTTTGGTAACATTAATTTTTTCTACTTTTAGTTAAACTCATATGTTTTCAATAACATAAAAAATGATTGTAGATGGCTAATACAGCCTTCAATGATTCAAATAACCTCTTCATATTACATTAAAGGTTTTCCAGGATTCCTTGAATGCTTATTTATTTCTTGCCATAACTTGTAACTTTTACTCCATTCCTGTGTACCAAAATCTCCTGTTTCAACCATTCTGCTATTTTGGAGTATAATATCTCAACAAGAATTTCTACTAATCTAGAATAGATCAGGTGAAGGAAATCTTTTTTAGAAGAAATAGGATGTTACAATGTGCACACCTGAGTCTCCTTAAAGCAAACCAACTAAGAACAACAACAGCTACCAGAGAATTCAGAATCTAGCTTTCCACTTCAATTGTCCTGGTTTAATAACACTTTCTGACCTGATACCCTAATTGATCTGTTTCTCTGCTCATTTGCTCTATCTGAATTTAAGACTGAAAATACTAACCTCCACGTGGTTTTCTGAAAGTTTCCTAGGTTGATATCTCAGGTTAAACCTCACCTTTAAATAAGCATTACCTAATCCTTCCTCCACTGGTTAAGTGATTCCTTATATAGCTCTTCCCATATTAAATGGATTGAATTAGGAGGCCCACTGTGCCCTTGATGTACTGTCACTCAGCCTGAAGAAGTGAGGCCTGACCAAACCTAGTGGTTTAGTACATGACCCTATAAACACCTAAGTCAATCTTTTCTGGAGTTATTTTAGAACACACTGCTTAATAGCAAAATATTTCTAATTGGATATCCCTCTATTGGAATTAACGACCTAAGCACCTCATTTTCCTTTCTGACTTCTCTCTCTCTTTTTGTTTTTTGTTTTGTTGTTGTTGGTGGTGGTTTTTTGTTTCTATTGTTTGTTTTTCAGAGACAGGATCTTGTTCTGTTGCTCAGGCTGGAGCGCAATGGCATGATCATAGCTCACCACACCTTGAATTCCAGAGCTCAAGAACTCCAGAGCTGATCCTCCCACATCAGCTAGGACTATATGTGCATGCCACCATGCCTGGCTAATTTTTAAAATTTTATGTAGAGATGGGATCTTGCTATGTTGCCCAGCAGGTCTCAAACTCCTGGGCTTAAGTGATCCACCTGCCTTGACCTCCCTAAGTGCTGGGCTTATAGTGACGTTTCTCTTTATGAGATACCTGGCTTTTGGAAAAGTAATCAAAACAATTTTCCCCAGTTGCCGGATCCTAGGACCTTTCCTTATCCAGAATATTGTCCAAATAGTTTTGTAAAACAGAAATTGGGCATATCAGTTTTGTTTCAAATTTAAAAATAAATTTAGAGCGATCTGGAACATATAACAAGAATGTTCTAATAATTATGATAAGAATAGCCTAATATGTTTTATTATCTATCCCTAATAACAAGTCTAGAATCACTTTGATAGATTTTTGATTTTCACATTCTCAAAGATCTCTTATCTGACTTAATTCTAGGAAAACTGAATGTTAGAATTAGTGATGTCTCAGTTGATACTTCCTTTGTTGAATGTCAGGATTCAGAAGATTGCTTCCCATTTGGGTCATTTCTCTAGGATTTGGTAAATCAATGTCAGATGCATTTGTAACAAAATCTTAGTCTGCTAAATGGTGGCATAGATGGCAAATCGAGAAGGAATTTCACCCATATCTTTAATTGGAACTAGATTCAGTTCTCATCCCTGCTTCTCATCCTTGAACTGGGTATCATCATATCACCCACCAGCATAAAGGTTTACTTTGTGAACAATGAAAACTAAATAACCCCAGATGTCTGCCCCCTCGCATTCATTTTTACTTAACTGAAAGAAACCAAATTTAGTCCTCAAAAGCAATAAGTAACTTATCACAGTTGTCTAGCATATCCATTTTTCATCATTTAAATTGAATTTTAAGGTTTTTTTTTACTCTCCTCTCTTTTAAAATTCAGTCTGGCTTAAAAATGTTCAAGTCTAACCACTCACATTACTGGGGTTATGAGATAATAATACAGGTTAACAATCTTGAGAATTTATAGCAGTTTATTCAAACCATCTTTAGGGAAAAATCTTTTTTTACACATACCACATACCTTGAGATTATAGGTAAGCTGAAAATACCCTTCATTATCCTGTGTATAGACAACTAGGGCACAGGTAGTGATAACATACCAAGCAGAATTCAGATACACATTTGTAAAACGTTCTTGTGAAAGAAATTTATCCTGTCAAACTTGTGACAGCTCTCAGTGGAGTCTTTGAGCATGGGAATCAAGATCAGTAACAGACAAAATTTGAGAACAATGTCACTGAGAATGGAGATTCTAACGGAAGAACTCCAGAAGCACAGATGTCTAGTATTAAGTATATTATTTTACTCTATTTTATAGTCCAGTAACATTTTTTTCACATTTTAAAGATTCTATAGTTCTCTCCCTGGCCATGAATATTTCTTGATGCTAGAATTGGCAAGGCTCCAAATGGCAGATCCAAAACATAATCGACTTACATATTAAAGGTTTTTTTTTGGTGGCTAATGAGACCCCTGTCTCCTCCCTCCTAGCTTCAAAACAATACAAGAAATAGACAAAAGTCTGCCTGCTAAAAATTGAAAATACCTACCAGCTTTATGGCAAGAAGAATAGCCCCTGTACTTAAAATGAAACCCACGTCAACTTCCCACCAGTTTCCTCCAAGTGTACTCTTGATGTGTAGGATAAGCTACAAGCAATGTATCTGAGTTATCATCTATCTCAGTTTCTCGCAGAAATGGTTTTACTCGCCCTTCATCAAGCTCTCGAACCGCCTGCTGGTGTCTCCTGCTAGCGAGTCCTGCCTACGGATTGTAGTGGCTTCCCGCTGTTGGTAATCTCAGTGGTATCTCACTGTCCCGTCTGGCTTCTCAGATTCTTCCCACCTATGCATTAAAACTACCTGCACTGAATTTCCTCTGTTTTAAATAGTCAGATTGTTTTGTTTTCCTGGTTGGATCTTCACTGATACACTCATCTGTGATTTAATAAATGTTCTCAGAAAGCATATGATACTGACAGAAGTATAAAGTCTTTGTATTATTTTTCAAAGTTATAGGCAAGACATTACCCATCTTGTGACACAAGATCCCTTAAACAAATATATATATACATTTTACCTACACTTCAATGCCTGGAAGTTTGCTCTACGAGAAACAAAAACTATATAACCCAAAATGGCAAAATGTTTCTTTTGTTTTTATTCGTCTGCCCAAAGAATCATAGCTAAATTTTGCCATCAGTAATAATAATTAGCTTATCCCAGTTTTATGAAGGAATAACGAGTTATTATTTTATAAAAAGGATACATACTCATTATATTCATGAAGATGAACCAAGTTATACTATAGTAGCAAATTAACAAATAGCACCATAATCTTAGAGGCTTAAAATTATAAAGGTTTCTTCCTTGCTCACATTATTCACCCAACATGGTTTAATGGCAGCTGTGCTCCATGTACTTGACACTCAGATACTAAGCTTAGCTGGGGAGGCACTGACATCTTGTGAGGCCCCCATCTGAACACGATGCTCTGGGTTTGCCATAACAGATCAGAGAGATTAAGGAGAACTGTGGACCACTTCTTAAAGGCTTCAGCCCAAGAGTAACATGTCACTTTCACTCACGTTTTATTGGCTAGAACAAGTCACATGGACACTCTTACCTTCAAGGAATCATGTGCTAGAAGAAATAAACTAGAGGTTTTGGGGAACACTGGTACTCTCTACCACACTCATTATTTTAAAAGTCCAAACACCACAAAAAGGAGCAAAGATAAAAGTGAAAATCTCCCAGTCAAAAATGACAACGTTCTGGGAGAATGATATGCCCTTTTGCTAGGTTTCACTATGTGCCTTGGAACTTCAACAAATAACACTTCTCAGCAAATCCATATGCTTTAAGCCTTCAATTACTTTTTGTTTGTGAAAAGTGTCCCTAGCATCACCTCTTATATTTTCAGTGAGATCCTGGATCTTGTCTACCTTTACGCTTTTGATGCCAAAAAGGAAATGCTTCCAAGTTTATAGTGTAAAAAAAAAAAGACAATGTTAATGTTTGGTAAATATTGTTTAAACGTTTCTTTATATGCACACATTATATATATATACACACACATATATATATTTATTTATATATATACATACACACATATATGTAAGAACAGATAGAAGTAATTTTACCAAAACAGAAGCACACCACACAGATCATTATTAACCTAACATTATTAAATTAAATTTTATTTATTTATTTATTTAGAGTCTCGCTTGATTGCCTGGGCCAATGTGCAGTGGTGTTGTCATAGCTCACTGAAATCTCAAACTCCTGGCCTCAAGCAATCCTTCTGCCTCAGCCTCCCAAACAGTTGGGACTACAGGCATGCGCCACCATGTCCAGCTAATTTTTGTATTTTTTGTAGAGACATGGTCTTGCTATGTTGCTCAGGCTGGTCTCGAATTCCTGCCCTCAAATGATCCTCCGGCGTCGGCCTACCAAAGTGCTAGGATTACAGGTGTGAGCCACCATGCCCGGCCTATTTCAGTTTAATAGAAGAAAAAAGAAATGAGTAAAACTAAAGGATTAGATGAACTTTAGAAATACATGTTTCTTCATGGTAAGATATGTACATTTTTCTAAAAGGATCTCTTTAGATTTAAGAAAAAACTCATGGAAAACATTAAGAGACTTAGGTCATTATGTTTTTGAACTGTAAGGTTGACATTATTTATAGTAGATAGTATATATATTCTAAACAGTATATAGACAGTATTTATTCACGTTTTGCTATGAAATAGAAGAAAAATAGCTCACTTATAAAACCTCTTCTAACTCTAAATTTTTGTTAGATCTATTATCATGTTTATATTTTCAAGGTTTATAATATTTGCCTTACACAGTTGCTTAGTTTTATGTCTACATTTAAATAAATTCAATGCTTCCCGCTAGTCCTTTCGTAAAGCCTCTTAGTTCCTGAGTTCTTTATTTTAATTTATTTCTTAATTTGTTAGACTGAATTGTCAAGCAATTTAAAAAAAAAAAGATACCTGGGTACTTTTTCTCCCTGAATTCACATGTGCTTAAAAATATTTGCCTGCTGCTTTTGTTTTTCACAAACAACTTGACAATTTGGCTGAGTATAAAATAATTGGGACACATAATATCCTTTTAGTTAATTAATTTATTTATTATAGAGACAGGGGTCTTGCTCTGTTGCCCAGGCTGGAGTGCAGTGGCACAATTAGAGCTCACTGCAACCTCGAACCCCTGGGCTCAAGCAGCCCTTGTGCCTCAGCCTCCCGAGTTGCTGGGACTACAGGCATGAGTCATTGTGCTCGGCTCCACACACATCCTTGCTTCAGAACTTGTTCCATCCACTGTCTGTCTTCTGGCACTGAATGTTGCCATGGGAAAGTCTAAGAACAGCCTATTTTATTTTTCAGTCATAGTTGACTTGTATTTTCTGCCCATAAGCCTCTTTCTTTAGCTTTGGAATTTAGTAATTTCAATAGAGGATGTCTTGAGGTTGAGCTCTTTCAATTTTTTTCTCTGACACAGTATGTTTTCTTCATCTGCAGATTCAAGTAATTTCAAATTTCAGGAAACTTGTCTCTCTATCCATATTTTTTGTTGTCTTTTTCTTTTCCTCGTCTTCAGGATTTCTAATTACACATAATCGGATGCTCCCTTTGTCTTTCTTTCTAGACATCACCTTCTCCCATTATTTTTTTATGTCCTTAGTTACCTTTCAGCCACATTCTTCCTCTTCTTTTTCCTTGTCCTCCTCCACGTTCTCTTACTCTTCTTCCTCCTCCTTTTTTTTTGCTTCTAATGGTACTTTCATCTGTTTAACGGATTTGTTTTTCTCTTTCATTTCTTTTCTGAGTTCAAGTTTGCTTTTCTTTGTCTTCTCTTGTAATCTTTTTCTTCAAGCCCTTCATTAATATACTTTTGAGCTATTTTTTAAAACAAAGATTATATTTAAATAACATAAATAAGATTACACGGCTGGGCGTGGTGGCTCACGCCTGTAATCCTAGCACTCTGGGAGGCCGAGGTGGGAGGATTGCTTGAGGTCAGGAGTTTGAGACCAGCCTGAGCAAGAGCGAGACCCCGTCTCTACTAAAAAAATAGGAAGAAATTAGCTGGACAATTAAAAAAAAAAAATATATATATATAGAAAATTAGCCAGGCATGATGGCGCATGCCTGTAGTCCCAGCTACTCGGGAGGCTGAGGCAGAAGAATCGCTTGAGCCCAGGAGTTTGAGGTTGCTGTGAGCTAGGCTGATGCCACGGCACTCTAGCCCAGGCAGCAGAGTGAGACTCTGTCTCTAAATAAATAAATAAATAAATAACATATATAAGATTATGAAGAACATGCCCTCTGCTCTCTGATGTAATCAACCTTCAGATATATGTTTCTTAGCCCTGACTCCAAAGATATATATGAATAGGTCTTGGGCTGTTTTCCTTCTGATAATTTTATCTTTAAGCAAAACTATAATATGTCTTTCCTAAAGAGAAGTAGGGGATGGGTGAGGAAATATTCATATTAGGTTTGTGTCCTAAATACTTTTACATTATATCTGTTATGCCCTTAGCTTAGAGAGCAAAAACCTTCCTCAATATTTTGCATGAATAGGTCTGGGATGGCTCAAAACAAAGCTCCATAAATCACAAACTCACCAAAGGCCATCTTTCTTGGCATGAGTGTAGATCACTGATCATAAAAATGGCCTGTATTTAAGGTCTCTTCTTTGGATCCACCTTCTATATTATAGAATGAATACCTATATACTATTTCCAGATTCTTCTCCCATACTTGCTTATGCTCTTAGATCTCATCACTCTAACCAAAAGATCATTGGATTTGCATTTGAGAATTGTGACCCTTTCTTCAAGGGAAACTCTATCCTGCCTGAGGTTCGAGGACATATGTGCTGGCTCTCAGCACCCTCTCTCACCATAATTCAAATTCATAGTATTTGGCAGGTTTTCTCATAGTTTGAGGTTATGGCTATTTCCTTGTTTCACTGGAGATGGCTTTTCTTTTTCCCCCTCTATTTTTCATTTTTTGTTGCTGTTGGTGAATTTCAATAACAGGGAATATAGTAAAAATGACTTTCTTATGCTATGTTTTATTAGAGATGAGAATTTTAAAGATCAGAAGAAACTCTGGGACTAAATTTTTACAGCCAGAAAGACTGTGTTCCTCTAATAATGTATGTGGAGTATATACATCTTAAGAGTCTAATAATGGCTGTTACCATACTTCATTTATTTTAATCAATGTTTTAGATCAAAACTTATGGTTCATATAATACCACTAAATCAGGTTAGATGAGAGCAGAATGTAAATTGTGTTATAACACAAACATCATTTAAAGAACACTGCATATTTTTCATATATAAAATATGAGAAAGAGAAAGAAATGCCTGGCGTATAGTAAGTGCTCAAAATGTATTAATAAGTTTCCTTTTTTCTATACCTAGTAGGTAGATACACTAGGCAAGAGAAGAGGTTAGAACTGTCAACACATCTTTTGCTAAGGCTTCTAGCTGCCTGTTGGGACCTAATAACAAGAAAATACTATTTTTATTATGATAAGACCAGAGCCTCTAACAAGACTCACGAATCTTATAATAAACCTGCTGATTATATACAACTAATACATGTTTCAAACAAAAATTTGTGAGAATGTGTTAGTGTTCTTTTAACAGTTCAGTGAAATATAATTTTGGAACACTAATTACAACCAAAATTCTCTTGTTTTCCACACATACCACACAAGGCGATCGGAGATTAGAGAGGTATTAACAAACACGATCACACAGTGAAGCTTCTCTTTCCTTCCTGTGCTATATCCTCATGTTATTAGACAAGATGTATAACAATAGCTGCTCCAATAACCCTGGCATAAACCTACTAACCCCACTCACACCCTGTCTCCCAATGTCTTTGCACTCCCACAAGGTCATACAACTTACTCCAAAAGTTTGAGAATGTGCAAAGCCTGAGAGCTTACAAAGCACATCAGCACAACTCAGCTAAATCTAGCACAGATGCTCCTTGACTTACGATGGGGTTATGTCCCAATAAACCCACCATAAGTTGAAAATATGCCTTACATATATATATGAAATGAATATTTAAATAATAACACTTTTATCAACAGAGGTTATTTCTAGAAGAAGGATTCAAAATGAACCCTGATTTTGTTAATTCAGCATGGCTTTTTTTCAAGATTCAGGCAAAATCTCCATGTTCAAGAAACCTCTGAGAAGATCTACTCCTCACCACAAAAAAAAAAAGGTAAGAATTTGAGGTGATGAATATGTTAATTAGCTCGATTTGATTATTTTACAGTATATTCATAAATCATAACATTACTCAGTACCTTGTAAATATATGCAACTATAATTTGTCAATTTATAATTTAAAATAAATAAGTCAATTAAAAAAGGATTCTCTCTAACCTGAAGATGACCAACCCTTTCCATGCCCCAGGTCAAAATGGGAACAAGGGGGTGGAGGCCATTGGGCATCAAATTTCAACACAAAACCAAAAAACATTTTCTAATAATTAGAATTATTCATCAGTGAACACCTGCATTTCTAAGCATAACATCAAAAGCAGAAACCATAAAAGAGAAAGATTGATTTGATTATATTTAAAAAAAAACAAAAGAAATGAAAACTAAAAATTTATGAAATGGAAAAATATTTGCTAAATATACAACAAAAACAAAAAGTTATTATCTTTAGTGTTCGTTCATTCAATAATTATTTACTGAGAACCTACTAAATATCAGGCTCTATTTCTAGGTGCATGGATATTGAGTGAACAAGACAGAAGTTCCAACGCTCAATCACCAAATCAATCAGACCTATCGTAATACTTCAAGAGAAAAACAAATTGAAGACATAAATAAGAGCAGAAATGCAAATGGTCAATAAAGATATAAAAAGTTGGCAATCAAAAGTGCAAATTAAGATTTATTTTGCCTACCAGATTGGTAGAACTTTCAAATTTTATGGTGTTGAAAAGGGTGCAGAATATGGACCTGCTCATATACTTTCCTGGGAGTGGGTTTCAACCAGCCTTCTTAATGATAAAGCCCAAACTGCTCCCAATTTTCGCCTGAACACATTTACAATGCTGAAATGCATATTCCTGGGCTCCAATGCAGAGATTCTGAATCTGTCAACCGGAAAAGGGATCCAAGAAGCTGCATCTTTTAACTACCACAGGGTAATCTAATGCAGGTTACCCTAGGACCTAGGACCATTCCTGGACACAGAGCGCCCTAGTGGCCTAGACCATGGGTGGGACCATGCCATCAAGACAGAGGGCAAATGGTCCTATCAGTGGGATTGTGCATAGGCTGACAATCAAATGCAGAACGTTTTGTTCAATTAGATTTGATTAATTGATAGAAATATTTCAACTATAAGGCAAAAAAGTATCAAGTCATACTCACTACTGGTAGACTTTGATACTGGATCACACACAGTTCAGCTTTCACAGTATTTATTCTCTTTGGCCCAGAAATAAAACTTAAAAAAAAAAATTTACCCTATGGGCATAATTGGGTTTTATTCAAAACATTGTTAAGATTGTAGAAATTATTTAGGAGTTCTAAATAAATAAGACGAGGATGAAGCTACTCTTGACTTTTCCTTAAAATGCTGGCTACGGGTAAGGAATATGAAACAAGAGAGCTCTCCACTTTGTGTCCCACATATGCAGACTTTGTTTTGCAAATGTTTTCTGGCTACCATGGCAACTTCTGGGTTTCTCCGTGTAAATGGGAAGTTGGGAACTTCATTTTTTCAAAAAAAAAAAAAATGATCAGTTTGTTCTTTTATCCTGGTAAGCTCGTTCTTTGCTGACAAATTACATTCTGACAGGTAGGCTGTAATCCAAAACATGCCTTTTTAGAGACTGTGAATAATAAAGAATTTCCAGGGCTTGACAGTTACTCTTCATTCATATTTTTATGTATTTGTTTTCATCGAATTCAAAAGATAAACTAAAGGGCTAAGTACTTGGTATACTTTTAAAGTAATTCAGAAATACATCCCCACTTGGAAGATGCGACAGATGTCAATTTGATTACTATACTCATGGAATGTGGCATAAGGCAAGAACACAAACTTCCAAATCTGTAAGATGTGGAGCTGAGTTCTAGCTCTACCACTCACTGTCTGTGAGGCCTTGGGCAGGAAGCCTAACTCTTTGAGCTTCAGTTTCTACCTATAAAATAAGAATCAAAAATAATATGTATAACTTATCTACAATGAGAAGTCTATTAAGCAGGCTCTTGATATAACATATCAAGATATGTTATCAACATATTGATATATGTTGATTTGGGGAGGTTCCTCCATTTGTGTTGTAATTTGGGGCGCTAACTGTTCCCACACTACAACCACCGCCATCACCACTACCACCCTGCTCCTTTCACCCCAGTGTTGCTGGATGAGCACTTCACAACCCTTCATCTCCAATCAGAAACCTGTTAAGGTTTGGGCCCCTGACCAAGCTGGGTCAATCCTGGCTCCTACATAAGGTTCCCAGATAAAATATAGGAACTCAGTTAAATTGGAACGTTAGATTAACAATGAATAATTTTTAGTATAAGTTTGTCTCAAATAAGGCACTGAGACATACTTACGCTACACACTATGGTGGTGTTCCCAGATCCGCCAATAATAGCTGCAAATGCATAGAGTACCTTCTGTGTTCAATGCATTGTTCCAAATGCTTTGTAAACATTAAGTCACTAACAAAATAAAAATATATGGGCATGCAAATATATGCCAATATATGGATGATTTGAGGTTAGGAAGATTGAACTGTGCATTTTTAAATTTCAGGAATTAAGCAAAACTTCCTATAATTAAGACACTTAATGAGTTGTCACTGCCTAGCTACGAATCAATTTGTATAAAATTGAAAAATATAAAAATAAAAACTAAAAGGTGGATGATACAGTAAAGTAGAAAAAGCAATGGGTTGAGAATCTGGAGGTCTAGATTTCAGTCCCTGCTCAGTAACTATTAACAGCTGAGTGACCTTGGGAAAGTATCCTCACTTCTCTAGATCTAGGGTTCCTTACCTACAACATGAGATTTGGAAAAGGTTGTGTTTATGGTCATTGCTGCCCCTAAAATTCTATTATATCTTATAATATTGGAAAATCAGCTTGCAGAGAAAAGATTATTACCTCTGCAATCATTCTGTTGGTGTCTCCTAAAAACAGCAAATTTAGAGCTTCTTCCTCCGTGGTTGCCTGATGAAGAGACAGGTTTTTTAGGTGAATGTTCTGTTCAGGGTCCTCCAATATTGTCACTCTCCTAGGGAAATGAGAAGCAAGACAACAACGTGCTGTTGAAAAATGAAAGGAACTTGAAGTCTTCCCTACAGGCTTATTTTTAAAAAGCTATGTAGTATGACGTCTTGGACTTATAAAACTGAATAACACACAAGACACCAGACAGCACTGGATTAGCATAAAACGCTGACATTCCCTTGACAGGACTATCAGATAGCTTTGGGCCTGAAAGATACATTATAAGCTCCTGATTTAAAGCCAACTGTCACTGTAATCATCAGATCACTAAATTATCTTAAAATGCATATTCTTACTGAATCAAAAATGCAAATAGATAATAATTTTGTATCTATATATCACAAAACTAAGCCATATTGGTTGTTTTCTGTGTCATAATTCAGTTTCTTACATAAGTAATGTGCTAATCCTTTTGTTAAATTTGATATAATTTTCAATTTACATGACATTTCAAACTGGTTAGCTCATCAACTTAAACATGATGAAAATCTAGGTATCTGTCATCCCTCTACCAGTTATTTCCATGTCTAGTTTTCTCCTCAAGCTAAGTAAAAAATTCTCAAGAAGGCTTACAATAAAGATTTAGTTTGTCCTTATTACTTTAATGTCTGTCAAATCCGTTTCGTGATCCTTTTTCCTTTACAACAAGCCTTTTCCTTCCATTACATCCTCTTAGTCAGACTGAGACCTGGAATTACACTCATCTGTTACAACCACCTTAATGGGCATCCTGGTGCCAACATCATTTCCTCCCAGGTGAGTCCTAACCCTGTTTCCAGAGCTGGCTTGTCAATATTCTCCTTAAAGTCCTTTCAGGACTTTCTGCAACTGAACAAAACTTGGCCGAACTCCTCATATTCTGCCTCAAAGGCCTACAGATTTGAGCCATAAAGTTACTAAAGGGGATTCCCTTTTGCCCATTGAGTTTTGCCTTCTTGATTTTCTTAAGAACTGTTAAGGAAAGGAAATCTTGTCATTCACAAGTATTGCCAAGGAGTATCTTCAGGTATCTTCACTTGCTTAAAACATTTGGGATTGATGATGTTAAGTAAAAGTTGACATCATCCAGCACTTTTTTTCCTTTAAAATAATAACTAGCAAATGGACATGCATCATTTTTCTATTCATAAAAACTTGTTTATAATACATTAAAAATGAAGGTTTTGCAAATACCGTAATTTTTCATCCTTCCCCTTTATAGGGAAGTTATCTGGACTTTCATATGTAATTTGTGGGCACTTAAAATACTAATCGCAGGAAGAAAATGTAGTTCTACCAGCACATCTGTGACCAATATGTCACTAATCACGTACTCCTTTGCCAAGTTTTAGACTCCTTTTCATCTCCTTCAACAATACCAGCAAAGATGGAAAAAGATCTCTTCTCTTAATGAAAACAAATGTAATTTATTTAGTTTTCAATAAGATTCTTAAGCGAGCTTATTAAAAATGCTTAAGAGTTCAAAAATGCTTGGAAAAGATGAAGGCATTTTTAATTGAAATGAATGAGTTGTATTCTATTTTTAGGAACCCCCTTTATTTCTTAAACTTTATTTCCATGCTGATTTTTCTGAAGCACTCAAGAAAGTTTAACTAAATTAAACCCCTAAGGACAAAGAAGGCACAATTCTTCCCAAATTTACAGATTCTAGGGCTTATAGGTGAAAGAAGTAATATTGGAAGACAAAGTAATGAAATAAATGAGATGGTATATTAAAAGTGAGGATAGAAGACAGTTCTGCCTTTCTCAGCACGAAGTCAAAAATGAATTCTCCAACTCTGGGGCGAAGTCACCTACAATACATGTTGCAAGACCCAGACTGATACTTTTCCTGTGCAAGTTCAGAAATGGGAGTGGTGAAGTAGCAGGAAAGGATTCAAAGCAGCATGCACACACTCAGTGGGCACCAAATGTATGCCAGGCACCTACATTATTTCATTTAATCCAGTTGCTCTCAAAAGGAACTACCTCTGGAGACACACACACACACAACACTGGTGCCAGGTCCCATCCTAAGGATTGGCCCAGGCATGGTCTGGGGCGTTAGAATTTGTAAAAGCAGCAGGTGATTCTAGTCGGTAGCCAGGGCTAAAAGCCACTGACTTCATCTTTAATAACCCTTCAAAGTAGACAAATGGGGAGGAGGTTTCAGGTTTTCTTATCTTTACTTTCCACCCAGCTCCAATCCATGCCCAAAGGGGAAAGTTACTCATCTTATTGGTTGCATCTGAAGACACTGATGAGTCACATCTACTAATAGGCAAGGTCACTGTGAATTAAAAACAAAAACAAAACTGTCCTTCCATGGGAAGTTTCTTTTCTACTCCCCTGTACATGCAGCTAGTAGGTAAACTAAGCCATACAACACTGAGTACAACAATAACTAATACTCAACCGGGGATTATGGATCTATCTAAACATCCACAGGGCTTATATCATAGGGCTGAATCAAAGAATGTAAGTGATAGTAAGGACACGTTACACATATATCTCTCACCATTACTTCACTGGAATAGGGAATGCAGAAAACAAACAAGTATGGAATTCTAAGCATGCTCATTTATTAGGTAATCTATATGGGTCACTGATTTAGGATTATATTTACATGGAATAATTACAAACATAAGGCAGAAAGCATTTGTTAAATGTCATCAGTGGTGTTTGGCTATGCTACTGTTTTCTTCTAAATCAGTCAGAGCCTTTGATCTCCAACGTAGCTACTTCAGAGATATTATACTTCTAAATTTACTTCCAGGTGCTTGTCCAGCTTTGTCACTTTGATCAAAATAAAATATGCACATGCCTTCGATTTTTCTTCGTAGAACTTTCAGTTGTCTTTCGTAACCCATGCCTAAGCATTTCTCTGACTCATTTTTGGTATCACGTGCTCTATTTGCTGATTTTTTTTGCCCATGGAGGTTTTCAAAATTAAAAAAAGGCAGGTTGGTGTCCAAATGACTTTGGCTTCTTTCATGGCTCTCTTCCTGCTGAGGGCTCTTTTGTGGGCACCCTATAAAAGGCTCTACCTTTGGCATCCTTCTGGAATCTTTGAGGTGTAATCTTCTCTCACCAATTAGGGTCTGTCTTGCCAGTTCTTCTGAGATTCTTTTCTGGTTTCCGCGCCATCCCTCGGGCATGAGGTTTTGGACTTTCCAATATTGTTCTACATCCCCTCACTGAAAGTCCTGTTTGCACTGAGTCTTGCAGCCATTGTGTCAGTAGATGGTGCACAGAAGCCCAACCTGAGGCGTGCCCTGGGTACTACCTCTTACTAGGAGAGCTAGTTGAGGAGGGAGAATGTTGTAAATTCTACTGCCTCTCTCTCTCTCTCTCTCTCTCTCTCTCTCACACACACACACACACACACCCCAATAGCTATTTCCTGAATCCTTAGTCCACCACTTGGTTCTGACTATAATTTTCTTGGGCTTGAAAGAGGGCTTTATTAGAGTTTCTTAAATAAACATTCTAATTCCAAGATGGAAACCCCCCAAACTATTTATTTGATTCTTTTTGAACAGGCCTGTGAATAGTTTTCCCTAAAAAAATGTTTCTAAAATGTTTAGATTTCAAACAAAAATTCACTGATAGCCTTAACTTGGATACCTAAGTGGAAAAGTTCTGCTAAGTATACTGGGCCTGCTTAATGAGGGGGAAGAAGCAAGCTTTGTGTTTTTTCTGTAAACAGAGAATCTTTTCCATTTGGCTAAGTAGTTGGAATTTGTAGGCTCTTTTTAACTGACTGGGAGACATATAAAAAGAGCAACAGCCAAACTCTTATTCTCAATGATAGAAGCCATCAATGAAAGAACCCTCTCTACCCCATACCCTACCAACTTGCTGAACGGGAACTTTCCAGAAGTTACTGCGATGGATATGGCTGCTCATTTTCAGTGTGTAGATAAATGTGCCATGGGGATTTCTACTTTTTGTCTACTTGCAAATGTCCCATACGATTGTGAAGGTCGTGCGCTACACAATGGCGCCGTGTCCAAGGGGGTGCCAGTCACATCATGGGCTTGTGTATTTATGATGACACGTGTCTGTTAGGAGGCAGCAAAATGTCTTTGTAGCATATTGCTACAATTTTCCAACAGATTGTGAGGATGCCTTTTAATAAGTCACATAAAGGTGACTACAGGTCATACAGACTAGCCATCACCCTGTCTGTATATCTTGACCGTGAGCCGTATCACAGCAGGTTGGCCTCATGAAAATGGGAGTGGGTGTACCAAGCTGTTCTAAATAACTGGGTATGTCTCACATCTTGTAAATACAGTTCAAACGTCATTCATTTCAATAAAGACGATATTCTCTAGTTCATCAGTTCTCAACTCCTCTTTCTCAGAAGCTCTCTATGGTGAAGATTTAGGGAGAAGGAAAACTGTGAATTTTTAGAAGTATGTAAGGAGACCTCCCCTTCCTGCATTTAAATAATTTTAAAGGTAGATCTTCTTTTAGATTGATTGCAATCTTCTAAAATATTTCCTCTGTTAAAAAACACAACCACTTGAAATATGTTATTTGAGAAGGTTTTACGAACCTGCAATACACTTTTGTTTTGGTGTCAACCTAGACAAAGTGGGCTTTAAAAGCAATGGAAATCTTCTCTGTTTAACCACTGTTGAGATATTTTGAAAGCTCTTGCCAATAGCTTGAAAAATGTATCTTTTCTTTCTCGTTTTATTTAACGTATATTTTTACTGACAATGTCTATTTGGTTAAGCCACTGTAAGTTGGGCTGCTGCTACATGCTGTTGCTAATTCACTAACAGAAATGTCCAATACTATTGACTGAAAAACTCTTCCTTCTACCTACATTAAACGATTACATGGTATAGGATCTGATTCTGGCTTAATCTGTTCACTTTCCTTCATTTGTTTAATTTTGAAGTGGCATAACACTATTTCATTATTAGAGTCTTTATCACTAGGTAAAAATTATTGAATGTATGTTATCACTAATTTCCTCTCACTTCTCTACTGTTTCAAACATTTCTTTGCTCTTCTTGGTTGTTTATCCTTTCAGATAAACTCGAGAATCGTATCTATGTCTTTTAAAGGCTTTATGATTTTGTATGGAATTGCATTGAACCTATACACTAACATGGAAATACTCCTTTAAGATATTCCCACTGCCCACAAAGAACCAGATTAACAGCTCTCCATTTATTTTCAAGTCTTTTTTTTTAATTTCTCACAGAAAAATGTACTATTTTCTTCAAGAAGTTCCTGAACACTTCCTGAGCATTTTACCTTCTTTTGCTATTGTAAAAGAGATCTATTTAGCCATTACTTTTTCTAACTGGGTCATTCCTAGGGCTTGCTTCTTGGATTAAGTGACATAAGCACTGAAATACAATAGGTGGCCAGACAGACTGAATAGCATCGGTCTTTCCTCTGGTTCATAACAACCAACTTTCATTTTGTAAAACATCTCCAACTGTCCTAGAATTCAATTTGAAAACACAAGGCCAATTATAATTAACTGCTGAAGCATACATAGCCTAACTGCTGTGGGAGTTTCAGAGCAGGGAGATTAATGTACTGCTTGTGACTTCCATCACCTGATCCAGAGAGCCCCGATGGAGCCGCTTCTCCTCCCTCGCCCAGACTTCATTCTAAAAGCTCTTCCCCACATGGCCTCTCCCAGGCTGGCTCAGACTGCTCCCAGCTCAGCAGCACTGTCAGCTCTCGGCTCGGTCAGAACTTTGGCCTTGCCATCATGTCAGAAAAATCAGGACATCATTGAGGGTTGCGGGAGCAGAGACAGAGGTGTGAAAGGGGGCTGGGCAGTGACAGGCGATCGTTGGCTGGTGTAGGCTCCTTTCATGAAACTACTGCAGCTCTAAATTATGTGCATGCTGTATTTTTTTTTTTTTTTGGCGTGTACATACATTAACCAAACAGTTGAGAGCAGTTGCATTTTGCAGAAGTATCTTTAGGTGTTTCACAGGCATGTTCCATTTCCCAACTAAATGGTAAGTTAAGTGAAGATAAGAATACAGTGTAAATTTTTTATAACACCCCCAAAAGAGCTAATTAAGATTCTTGCAATATAGTAAATGGTTAGTATACATGATGTTAACACTTTCAAAACATAATGATTTTATTTTTCTCTATTGGTTGAGCAGTAATAGATGTGTTTCCAAACTCTGTAATCTTCTAAAAGAATAAAATGACCAAGCAAGCTTAGAGTTATTCAAAACTGTTTTAAGTAATCCTACGGTTTTGCTTTATACACTCAAAATTGAGAACAGATTTTGAAAAATGATGTACTATTAGAATAAATCAATTCATAAAATGAATTATAAAAACTAACTGGACAATAAGTCAAAGCAAAATAAATCCAGACCAATATATGATTTAGAATGTGTATTTCTTACTGGCAGAAAGTGTACGAATTTGTTTATGCACAAATCATGAGGAAAATGGAATAGACTGAAATGACAATGTTTTCCTGTTATTAATTAATCTCATGTGACCAAAACCCCTAAATACCTCAGATATATTTTTACATTCCAAGTATACGAGTTAAAATACGATAGCTACTTCTCACCCTTCCAAACGTTACTTATCAGGCAATGGTTGGTGAATGCTAGCACCTCTGTTATGGACTAAATGTTTGTGCCCTCTCCAAATTCATATGTTGAAGCCCTAACCCCAATGTGGTGGCCTTTGGGGATGGGGCCTTTGGGGAGTAATTAGGTTTAGATGAAGTCAGAGGGACCCTCACCTTCTCAAGAGGCTGCCTCCCAGCTGTGCAGTAATTGACTCAGTTGAAGAAAAGCCTGGAGTTAGTTTTAACTTTGAGATCTATGCTTATAGGTTTGTGAGTCCTCTCAAATGCCTATAGGAGCCAGAAATATAACACAAATGAAAAGTGTAGTGCAAAAGGTAGGAATAAGAACTAAGGATGAATGCCTTATCTAAAAGCACTAAATTCAAAAATTTTAAACACAGGTAGGCCAAACAAAATGGGATTGGGGCTGATGCAAGGAGGGTCCAAAGAGAAGCAGGAAAATTGGCTTTGAAAAGGACAGAGTTCCTGAAACTAGAGGAAAGTAGGTGAGTGGGAGGGAGGCAGGGAGTGGAAGAAATCCATGTTTGACGATTTCTATATTCTCTTTGAGTTAGGGATACAATGGGCTTCAAAGAGAATTGGGGCAGGGAGTACTTGACTAAAGAAAAGGACATTTGGTATAATTATTGTGAGGACTGAGAGAAAAAGCACTGGGCCCATGAACATATTTGCTTAGCAGGCTGAGGGCCCAACTGAGGTTGGAGACCATAATGTAACCGAGGTTTTCCCCAGCCTTCTCTGAACCCCCCAGGTTGAAATCAGCGCCCTCCCTTCTGCTCCCAGAGAATCCAGGGTATCTTATCACTTGTTATGTAAGATTGAAATGATCAGTTTATAAGTCTGTTCTATTAGACTACAGCCCTTTGAGGTCAAGAACAGGTATCTCAGAGGCGTGCAGAGAGTCTGACACACAACAGACAGAGCTGAACTGGCTCACTCAGACCGACATAAGTGGCTCCGGAGGCCTGAAGAAGCCCAGAAACCACAACTTGCTCATAGTTCAGGTGGAATACCAGGATACGACATGGATCTCCTGGGAAAGAACACCAACACTCCTCGCTCTGATGTTTGAGGGACCAAGGTTGATATCCTGGTTCTAGCTCTTCCCAGACATGATATCTTGGGAAAATATCACACAGTCTATTGAAACCTCAATTTAGTCACCCATAAAACATGGATTATAACACCTACTTCTTTAAAGGAGATAATATATGTACAGTCCCTAGCATAAGAACTGGCATATAATAGGTGCTCAGTAAATATTGGTTTGCTATGCTCTTTGGAGAGATTTTCCTGATACCTCTAAAAACACTTTCCCTAAATAGATAAGATAGACCTTCTTCATTAGAAACACATGTGATACTAATTCAAACATCTGAATTTTCTGAAGGTGGAGGCCAGGAATTTGTAGTTTAAATGTCATTCCAGGTGATTCTTATACATAGTTAAATTTCAAGCCATTCTTACACAAATTTTTTTTTTTTTTGAGACGACAGAGCCTCACTCTGTAGCCCAGGCTAGAGTGAGTGCCATGGCATCAACCTAGCTCACAGCAACCTCAAACTCCTGGGCTCAAGCGATCCTTCTGCCTCAACCTCCCAAGTGGCTGGGACTACAAGCATGCGCCACCATGTCTGGCTAATTTTTTTTTCTATATATTTTTAGTTGGCCAATTAATTTCTTTGTATGTTTAGTAGAGACAGGGTCTCACTCTTGCTCAGGCTGGTTTCAAACTCCTGAGCGATCCACCTGCCTCGGCCTCCCAGAGTGCTAGGATTACAGGTGTGAGCCACCGCGCCCAGCCCATTCTTACACAAAAATTTTAAGCCACTGGATTATGAGATATTTCAATTGTCCCCCTCTTTTTTTAATCCTACTGACACCTAAATAGCTCTAATAACTTCTCACAATGCTCTGACTCTTATCCACCTGATTCTAACCCTATACACTACTGACTGCTTTTTCTTCCTAAAAGGCAGTTCCAATCATGCTATGCCCTTGAATAAAAATCCCCAAGGGGGAATTTTTTTATGCCTGCCAAATCCTTGCATTCATACCTTTCCATTCTTAATACTCTTGCCTACTGCCTTACTGGGTTCCAGTCAAACAGATTTATTACCTGTCACAGAATAAGCCCTATGCTTTTCGGATTCCCCATCTTTGTTTCCACATGAACGCCACACTCCACTGTCCCAAGTTCTACCCCTTCTCTCCAGGACTATTTCATCTGCCATCTTCTCTATGAATCGTCACCTGATCCCCTACACTGTTGTGATTTCTTTCTTGTTTGAGCGCTTGCTATTTTTTGTGCCTCTCTTGGCACATTAGAATATGATGTTTTTCATATTCTACCTTATGCTATTTTGCACTAGTTTCATCTACTCTGTTATGAGTTACAAGGAGGCAGGGACTGTTAGTAAACTCGGTTCCTACACAATGTCTGGAACAGAGTTGGGTCTCAGTAAGTGTCTATTGAATATATGAATGAATCCGCATGCCTAGACCGTACACCATGAGGGCAGAGACTGTGCATTAATTTTCTTTGTAACTCCTCCAGCACTTAACAGTATTTTTTAATCCAGTAGGTATTAAAAATGTGGTGACTTAAATTTACCATTTGGCAACTTTTTTCCCTTTTGATGACAAATTATTCAAAAAACACAACACAGCCAAGATTTCAATACTGAATACTGGAGTTTATGGACTCTTTTTTATAGTAATAACCATGATAATTGTTAGAGTCTCAAATAGAATATGCTTCTCTATTTAGGAATACTAAAATTATACTAAAGTAAGATGACTATTTTCTCTACAGCCAAGACCAACAGTTATACTGTTCTACTTCATGAGACAAACTTAGATTCTAACTACATTCCCTTTATAGCTTATGACGTAAGAAGCTTTCAAAAATAGAAGTTCCAATTTCATTTTAAATTACTAAATACAGAATAGGTTTAATACAGATATGTGTGTATATGCATAGGTGTGTCCACATAAAAACATACAGCCAACTACTTTTTAAAAGTAAACCTTTTGTTCTGAGATAATTGTCGATTCAGGGACAGCTGTAAGAAATAACGCAGAGAGAGCTCATGTACCTATTGTCCAGTTTTTCCCAATGGTAACATCTTGGAAAACTATAGTATTAATATTAAAATATTGCAGCCAGGAAATTGGCATTGATACAATCCACCGATCTTACATAGATCTCCCCAGTTTTGCTTGTACTCACTTGCATACGTGTGTGCTCACATTTAGTTCTATGCAATTTTATCACATGGACAGTTTTGTGTATCCACAGCTATAGTCAATACACAGAATAGTCCATCACCAAAAGCGTCCCTTGTGTTGACCTTGTATAACCATTCTTACTCCTCTTCCTAACTCCTGTCATCCACTAATCTGTTCTCCATTTCTATAATTTTGTCACTTAAGGATTATTACATAAATGGAATCATACAGCATATAAACCTTTTAGGATTGACTTTTTTCACTCAGCATAATTCCCTGGATATTCATCCAAGCTGTTAATTGTCTCAACAGTTAATTCCTTTTTGTTTTTCTTATTTTATTTACTAAAGTCTGTAATTTACATAAGGGTTCATTTTTTTGTGTTATAAATTCTATGGGTTTTCAAAAATGTACAACATCATGTATCCACGATTACCATGTCATACAGAATAGTTTCACCACCCAAAGAATCCCCTGTGCTTCACCTATTTATTGCTGTACCCTTCCCCCCAACCTCTGACAACCACTGATCATTTTATTGATTGTCTCTGAAGTTTTGCCTTTTCCAGAATGTCATGATAATTTTTACACTTAACAATAGGTATTTAAGGTTCCTCTTTGTCTTTTGTGGCTTAATAGCTCTATTTTTTATTTTATTTTATTTTTTTTTGTAGATTAGGAGGGTACAAGAGGCAGTTTTGTTACATGGATATAGCGTGTAGTTGTGAAGTCTGGGCTTATAGTATAACCATCACTCAAACAGTGCACACTGTCTTTTCATCCAATGCTTGTTGCTGAAGCTACTCAGTCTATGCTATTTTGTTATAGCAGCTAAACTAAGAGAGTATTTGACATAAATTAATCTAACAGATCTAGAGATTTTCTTTCTTTTTAAGAGATGGGGGGTCTCACTGTATCACCCAGGTTAGTCTAGAACTCCTGGCCTCAAGAGATGCTCTTGCCTCAGCCTCCTGAGTAGCTGGGAGTACAGGTGTGAGCCATCACATCCAGCTTCATTTCTTTTTATGGCCAAATGGTATTCCACCATATGAATACTTTATTACTACAATTTGTTTATCCATTCACCTATTGAGGAACATCTTCGTTGCTTCCAGTTAGTTGATCGTAGATTGTGTAAGGGCTGAGCTGGTCCCGAGAGTTCCAGGGCTGGGGGAAGGGATCTCCCGGACACACCGTATCACACCTTACCGGCTGGGCTGGGGACCTCAACAATGGCGACAACCGCCCGCAGAGCGCCAGTTCAGGAGGTGGCAGGCGCCGGATTGGGGAGCTGGGTCATCAGGATGCCCCCTTATCTCTTTTATGTCGCTCTCCCCCAGTCTCACGCCTGTCCAGCAGGAGCTCTTGCTCTTACTGACCCACCCTGGGCGGGCCCATTCGCCCCAGGCGGTTCAGATTAGAGTCCCCTACTTAGTGACCACCTCCGTATGTCTGGATCCGCTGGGTGCCAGAGGCGAGTTACCTGTCTCCTACCTACCTCCCCCGCCTAGTTCAGTCCTGGCACAGAGCTCCGGGGAGTTCAAGATGCTTCCCGCTAGCTACTGTCTCCTCTCCACAGAACTTCACGTCTCCTGCCGCGATTTGGCACCAACTTCATGCAGGTCCCTGAGTGGGTGTAGGGGTCAGTGGGGAAGCAAGAAGTTCTCCTGTGGGTCTGATCCCACTTCACTCGCTGGGCCCAGCGGTGACGCGCTCTATTGTTTGTTTTGCACTTTCCAGGGATCGCAATCCTATCTCCTGTTCACCTTTTTTTCTTTCTGTTTTGTGTGTCACACGCTAATTCTCTGCCGATTCACAACGCTGTTCTTGTGGGGGAGCGATCCACTCACGTGTAGGAGCCTGAGATCTATGCTTCTTTCTCTGGGAGAAGAAATCCAGGAGGTTACCTGTACTCCACCATTTTTTCCCTTAGGAAGATTCTTTTAGACATCGGCCTAGGTAAAGAATTTATGGAGAAGACTCCCAAAGCAATCACAGCAGCACCAAAAATAAACAAATGGGACCTGATCAAGTTACATTAGTTGATTTTTGAATGTTGAACCATTCTTTCATACCTGTAATAAATCCCACTTGATTGTAGTATATGATTCTTTTTACACATTATTAGATTTGATTTGTTAATATTTTGTTGAGGATTTTTTACATCTATGTTCACAAGAGATACTGTTCTGTAGTTTTTTTCTGCTTTTGGCATTTGGATAATGCTGGCCACAATGAATAAGTTAGGAAGTGTTCCCTCGGCTTCTTTTTTCCAGAAAAGATTGTAAATTCTTTGGGATATTCTATGTAGAAAATCATGCCATCTGCATGTGGACAGTTTTATTTCTTCCATTCCAACTTACATGTCTTTTATTTCTTTTTCTTGCTTCATTGCAGTGGCTAGTATTTCCATACTATGTTGAATAAGAGTGATGAGAGTGGACATTTTTGTTCCTGATTTTAGGGGAAAGCCTTAGATATGATGTTAGCTGCACATTTTTTGTAGATTCTTTTTAACAAGTTGAGATGATTCTTCTGTATTCCTAGCTTTCTTAGATTTCTATCATAAATGGGTGTCAAGTGCTTTTTTTGAACTTCATATAATTTTTATTTTTTAGCCTATAGATATGGTGAATTATACTGATTGATTTTCAAATGTTGAACTATCTGTACAATATAGAATAACTCTCACTTGTTCATGGTATATAATTCATTTTATACATTATTGGATTCAATATTTTGTTGACGATTTTTGAGCCTAGGTTCATAAGCAATATTAGTCTATAGCTTTCTTTTTTTCTGGACTATCTTTACCTGACTTTGGTCTTTCTTTCTTTCTCTTTTTTTTCCTGTAGTATCTTTGCCTACAGACTCTCTGTGGACTTTGTGTATATGATGTCAGGGCAATACTAGTCTCATAGAATACATTGGGAAGTGTTCTTTTTTCTATTTCCTGAAATATACTGTGTATAATTGGTGTTAATTCATCTTTAAATGTTTGGTAGAATTCTCCAGTGAAACCATCTGGGCCTGGAGATTTCTTTTTGTAGAGCTTTTAAATTATGAATTCAATTTCTATAATAGTCATGAAACTATTCAATTATGTATTTCATCTTGGTTGAGTTTGGTTTAATTACTTTTGATTGCTAATTTAGATGTCAGTATTCTGATATTTACTAAACAAATGACTATAGCAACATTTTCATAAAAGCAATTGACTTTAGTTTGGTGACCTGATATCATACGTACAAAGTCCACAGGGAGTTCATAGGCAAATGCTTCTGCAACAACAAAGAGGTAGAACTCATTAGAATGTAAAAGCAAAAAAGCCAGGAAAGTCAGAGTGCATGTGAGAAGAGCATCTAGCAGGTGATGTCTGGGGTGATGTTGTGTCACTCAATGGTAAGAAAGCTGTTACAGATGGCTTACTGTGCACCATCAAAATGACCTTGAGTTTGATTTTACATAGTGAAGCCTACTGCAGAAGTGATCAAATGGGCCTTTGCCATTGTCCTTCAAATGAATGACTACAAGGAGGAAACAAGATGATAGACATTTTGCCTACTATTTTTGGAAGGCATTCATAGTGTTTAGGACATTTTAGCACACAACAATGAAACCAGTCAACCAGATAGATAGAACTTCAGAATTAGAGTTTGTCCTAGTTCAAGAGTGTGTGACATCAGATTAAGAGTGCATACTCTTAATCCAATTCCAGAAAAGCAAAAGTCGAATCCCATTATAAAGAATTACTTTATTATCTCAGTAAAAGACAAACCCTTCTAAACCCCTAGAAAGCTAGCAGACTCTATGCCAGTTGAATCTCATTATCTCCACACCAAAGGACTACCCAATTCTTGAATTGTTCCAAAATTTTATTTTAAATAGTATTGAATATATTTGAAGTAATAGGCTATAGACATGGATATGGGGATCTTCTTTCTTAATGACATTTTTATTTTAGTGGGATATGTTGTCATGTAATTATAGTACAAAATATAAGAATAAGAACATCTTTCAGACCACTTTTGTGTATGTGAGGCAGTTTGTTGAAAACATCTGTTTTGTAACTGAGGTCTCTTCTAACTTGAGTTGGCAAACTCATTCTCCAACAGGAGGACAAAGATACTAAAGAAGAAACAGTAGAAAAGAAGATAGAAAACTAGCAATATCTATAGAGATAAACTGGCCAAAAATTGAGAATTACTTCCAAATGCCAACTATACTGAAAAGGGTAGAGGACACAGAGTGAACCAAGGCATTGTCCTTGCTCTCAAGAGGCTTGCTCTTTTTTAGAAGCAGGACATCAGAAAATATCAAAATCACTTTTTATTCTTTTGTGAAGGAGAGAAAAGTCACCAAATAAGTCCTATCCTGTGAAGGTCAACAGTCTTTTAACTCTGGACATTGGAGGTTGAAAGATTGTGAAATATTATCTAATCCACATTTCATAGACAGAGAAACTCAGAAAAATGAAAGAATTTATCTAAGACTACAGGACTGTGATTGGAATCCAAATTTCCTGACTTCTTCTAATCAAATATTTTGTACTCTACATTATACTACCTCTCTTAGAATTCAGTGGACTTTTCCCATTCCTAGTTCTTCCCATAGTCCGCCTGCACCTAATCGTACCAATTAGATTCAGATGTATAGAGCTCATGCTTGTTCGTCTCCCTCTACATGCTTGTTTTCAAGAAGTCTACTCTATAGTTTCAATTCAACAGATAATTTTAAACAATTTAAAAAATTATTAAGGACTTACTTACTGTGGCTTAGGCAGTAGAGAGACTGCCAGTAAGACATACTGCCCACCTCTGAGGAATTTATTGTAAATATAAGCATCTAGTATAGTATTGTCGGACACCAAATTTATATATGTAAAATTTATCATCATTATCCAATCGAGTTTTCTAATGGAAATCTAGTTTTTAGGTCAATGACTCCTTAATTCTCTAGGCCCTAGTATAAAAATCTTGAAGCCCTTTCTGCCACTTTGGCATGAAAATGAGAGTATCTGTTTTTTAATCTTTGCTACACTATTAACCAGTCCGTTTTGAAACTCTGTGCAAGTCATACATCTCTGGGCTTAATCTCTTCAATCAGTAAAATGAGGAGAGCATTCTATGATTCATAATTTCTTTTCAAATTCAATCAAATCTAAGGTGCTAGGTGAAATCAATTTAGTTATTTCATTTTTTGGCATATTTGTTGAATTTATCTCTCCTCCTCCATGTTCATCATCACCAAGCTCTTCATTCCTGGATTACTTTTAACAGCCTTCAAGCTCTTAGGTGTAGATATGGCTTGTTGGAATCAATTTCAAGCAAGATTTAGCCTGAAGATACATAGGTTAGACTGAAGGCTAGAAAGCTAATAATTAATAAGAAACTTATTAAAAATAAAGACCAATCTCACACTAAAAGCCTGTTTTTCAAGTCCCTCCAAAAACTGGCTTCAGTTGGCTTTTCTGCTTTTATTTTGAATGACTCCTTGTCTTAAGTCCATTCCGCTATAAAAAATGCCATAGACTGGATGTCTTATAAACAACAGAAATTTATTGCTCACAGTTCTGGAAGCTGGAAAGTCCAAGATCAGGTTGCCAGCATTGTTGGGTTCTGGTGAGGGCCCTCTTCCAGGTTGCAGACTGCCAACTTCTGGCTGTGTCCTCAACATGGTAGAAGAAATGTGAACAAAGTCTTTTGGGCCTATTTTATAATGACACTAATTCTACTACTCATGAGGGCTCCACCTCATGACCTAATCACCTCCCAAAAGGCCCCGCTTCCTATTACCAGCGTATTGGTGATTAAGCTTCAACATATGTGTTTTGGTGCTCACAAACATTCAGACCATAGCACTCCTCAACATACTGCCTTTCCAACCACACCTTCATGCCTTTAATGTTGTTGTTCCTATCTTTGGTATGTAAAGAGTCTTACCTTTTATGTAAACTTTAATTCTAATAGTTTTTTTAAGGTCACTTCCTCCCATAGAGTTAGTAATCTTTCCTTTCTCTTAATTCTTATACAAACATTTAGATTTAAAGCAATAGTCCCCTTTACTAAGTCCCTCTCATAAATATTGTAAGCATAAAAGAGGTGATATGCAAAAACTCTCAACCAATATTAATGAAAGAATACATATAAGAGTGGTGTAAAGAGTATAACTTATTTTTCTTATTATTTCTTCTGAATTTCTTTACAAATTGAAATAATCAACTGGTTATTGATCTTTGGGTATATAATTAATATGTACTTCTAAATTATTTTAGAGTATAAGAAAAATATTAAAAATACATTTTCTTGGCTGTAGGTTACTTCTGATATATGAAGATGTCTACACAAAAGTATATGAACTATTACCAATTAATATTTGTCTAATTGAGGCAGACAAACAAGCATTAAGCAATGTTATATAAATGCTGGCAGGGTAACTTACTCAATTAAAGATAATCTCTGAAGACTCTATTTAAATTTCAGTCATGAAACAATCAGTGCCAATCTGATCAAATGATTGTCAATGTCAGCATTAATGATACTAGGGAAGCATTTGAAGAAAACTTAAAATTTTATTTTATCTCTTTCAGATTGTCTCATTGCTGCTTGAACTCTAATTAGAATAACTTCTCAGAAAAAGGCCACAATTAGAGGGGTAAAAGGATTTCATGTGGCAGGAGTAAAGTAGTACTGTCATATCCCATAAATCCTCCAAGCACCCACTCTCAGAGAACATTCACTGCCCTCTCTTTTGCCAACTCCAAAAGAGATTTTTCCCAAGAAATGAGTTACAGGCAATTTTAGTTCCCATCACTACTGTCCATTTGTCATAACGGAAAAAAAAAATCCATTATATTATAAAAAGATTCTGTTATCCAATATTTGCTAATTATGATTGAGACCAGAAACATACACAGTTTCAAAGAAAACAATTGAAGGGAACATCTGCAAGTAATTTCCCTCCATTCTTTGTTGTTCTGCTACTCACGGCAAATCTTCCAAACTGGAGGCTTCATGTCTTGGATCCAATAGATCATAACCACATTCATTGTAGATTTCCAAATAGGAAATGTGTGTTGTATATATTTTGCTGCTGTCCTGATTGGAAAAGGGAAAGATATTATTTAATGGCTGTAAGTGATTCAGCTTAGAAGAAGATGAACACATTTATCACTGTAGTTTCCTCACAGTTTCTCTCCTTTTCTCTCCCACTATATACGGTTTACATTTTCAGTTCGTGATACTTTCAAGTTGCCCGTTACCATATGCACGAAACTTTTTTTCTAATGGCCAACACCCATGATTACAAGCAACTTCAGTCTGTTAAGTTTTATTGGTTCCACATTATACATAAAAAGTCAATATATACTTACAATGAGCCAAATTGGTTGCAGAACTGTATAACACACCATTTTTTACTTTCTAGACTCCCTCCGCAAAAAAAGGTTACTAAAAAAAAAAAATAAACTTACATTCTGTGAATAGTCTATTCATAAAAGAACACTGATTCCTATTTTAGTTTTAAAATTTTAGTAGCAAAATAGTTTCCATCTTTAATCATATTTTTTTTACTTTTATAATATTCCAAATTTTCTGAAGACATAAATAGGTAACAATGACAGTGAGTTCAAGAGGACACAAAATAGTTTAGATCAGTCAGGTAAGACTGGACATTAATAGTTCACTGCTGTACCTCACTCGTGGGTTAATTTTTCTAGCCCAAGGGAGAAAATCAGGGATATTTAGCTGTAGGTTAGAGAGAGATATTTTCTGTGGGTCATTGCCAAAATATAATGACATAAGCATCAATGTAAGCAGGCTAAACGTCAAGGTGACTGATCCTAATCTCAGTTCTGTCAATAGACAAAACAGACCCATTCCTTCTGAAGCGTAATAGAGAATACTTTCAGCTCTTGAGAAAGTTCAATTTTCAATACAAAATATCCAATAATAGCACCTTCTTCTCATTCCTTCCAAAATACAAATGCTTCCATTTCTGCAAATATTATCATGCTTCTCACAAGAGGAGAATATATTTGTGTCTTGTGGCAAGAAGTTTGGCAGATTGGCAAAGTGGATACTAACAGAGAAAATTTGCTTAGGATGACCTTCCTGCTTGAGTCTCACCATATCCAAGACAATCCATTTAACAGGTGCTGCTCAAAGAGCGAGAGGACCAAGTCATAGCAATGGGGAAGAGGACAGCAGCCTGAAAATCAAAAGCTGGACTTCTACTCCAACCAGCTGTGAGCTCCCACCATGTCAGGCCTCAGTTTTCAAACTCATTAAAGTGAGGAAATTAGATAATGAATCTCTACGTGTTCTTTAGTTTAAAATTAGTGATTCTTTGGTCTAATAAAATGGCTCAAACTATCCAAATAAAGATATAACCATCTCATACAAACAAAATAATACATGAACAATAAAGGCAACTCTCAGCCAGCACATGACTATAAGAAAAACAATCTACAGCTGAGGTTCGTGCTCTGGTGCTCTGTGAAGGTGAGTGGCAACATGGACGGCATTACTAAGCAATTTTTTTCCCAACCAAATGCTACAAATTCTGATGCTTATCCTGATGAATAGCCTCTCCTATTGATTAAATTAGTGTCCCAGTCTTTCATTTCAACGTAATTCTTTGGGTTGTAGCTTGGTTAACACAGGTATCAGAGATTATAAACACTAGACAGACTCTAGTCTGGCGGTTAGTCTATTACGGTGTTTCTAAAATATTCCATGACATATAATACTCCTAGGAGAAAGTGTTTCATGGTCAACATTCACGCTCTTCCCTCTCTGGAAGAGTCCTAGAGCATGTGAAAAGGCTCTGGGAGGGTCCTTCAGCAACATTCTTAGATCCTGTTTAAACCAACATATTTCTAATATTTACCTGAACATGTACGAAATATCCCAGAGATTATGGTTTGAAATTTTAGCACATAGTTCTGAGCTCTTCTGAGCATCAGACATACTGGATCTATCGTTTATAACTAACTGAGTGACCCCACACCTTTATCTTCAGTTATTTCACCACAAAAATGGGGAAAATAACCCTGATCTTGCATAGCTGTTGTGATAGAGAAACAAGAGAAATAAAGCTCTATATTTAAAACTTTACCAAAAATCTGTGGCCCAAAACAGGGATCAATGAATCATTGTTGCTGCTGTTGGTATTATATTGCTGTTGTTATTGCTTTTATTATTATTTCTGGAAGCCTTCAAATAGAGAATTCAGTAAGTGAATATAAAAGGAAAGGGGATAAAAAAGCAAAAAGGACATCCAAAAGGAAAGCAAAAAGGACATCCAACTTATATGTTTGTCTGCAGTGGGGAAACTCTCTTCTTCCAGAAATTAGAATAAATCATAAAAAGTCAGGAAAATGGCAGACTACTGCCCTGAGATGATAGCTATAATGCCTTTGGCTCATCCAGCTTCTTCATTTTCTGGACTTTTGCTGGAATACACACTGAAAATTCACTGAGCTATGTGGCAAGCTACCTTTCCTTATTACTCCTTTTTAGTGTTTAGGATTGCCAGATTCTAATGTAACACACATGTTTCCTGCAGACAGCTTTTTCTCCTGCCCCGAAACAAGTTTGAACTTCACAATACTCAAAAATAATGAGCAGGGATTTCTAAAATAAATGGAATAAATTTTCTTCTCTTAAATTCAGTGAAATTGTGCTCCTATCATACTCATAGGCATTTCAGGACCTAGCATGCACTAGGCTCTTACTTTATCTTGAAATAAAGACTTTGCATAAGTCAAATGTTTCCTTTAAGAATTCTAGACAGTTCCATGTGGCCCTCTAAGGGGGGCCAATCAAGTGGGGACCACTGAGTACCAGTCTGCATTTTTTCAGCTATACAATGTGAACAAAGTCCATGATACACTTCAAGTTGCCTGACTTACTGCACCCCAGCTAAGTTTGATTATAATGAATGAGTTGTGCCCATTGTGGAAATTTGTCCATTTATAAAGAGTTGCCTTGGCTATAAACGGGTCCAATGGGCTCTCTGCAAGTCCAGTAAGTTATTTAGGATTATTCAGAATGAAATGGGGTTTAGAGTAATATTGATGAAAAATAAATCCAAAATAATGAATCTAACGAAGTATTTGGGAGACATTTAGACTTTTAGAGCTGTACTTTAGTAACTATCAATGAACTTTTTAAAAGGACAAAATATATTTTCCATTAGGAGAGGATTTTTAAAATTCTGTTTAATGTAATTAGGGGAATTGGCTTCATTTGTTCTGAGAGCTTCAAAGGATTCTCTAAAATTGGTCAGCGATACTTTGACCACATGCATGTACATGGATATTAATGGCTGTGGTAATAGCTATAATGTATTGAGCATATACTGTGCGTCAGGAACTGGATGACATCTTTAAATATAGTATCTTCAGCCCCTCATGACAACTCTGTAAGACTGAGACTTTAAGTAACTGCCCCAAGGCCACACGCTGGAAGTAGTACACTTTCTTAGAACGGTCGGTTTGTACCAACTCCAATGATCTTTCCAAAACAACAGGCTTCCACATTAGGCCATGGCAATAAAAACTATATTTCTAGTTTGTGAAATGTGGGAACAAAAAACAATAGGTAATGTCAGTAATAAATGCATAAATGATTGCTGCTTCAATTTTGGTACTTGATATTGGTCTGTTCGGGAATTCTATTTCTTCCTGATTGAGCCTAGTGAGGCTGTGTGTTTCTAAGAATTTGACCATTTCCTCCACATTTCCAAGTTTACGTGCATAGAGGTTTTTATAGTATTCAGAGATGTTATTTTGTATTTCCATGGCATCAGTTGTAATTTCTCCTTTTTCACTCCTGATTGAGCTTATTAGAGTCCTTTCTTTTCTGCTTTTTGTTAGTCTAACAAGAGGCATGTCAATTTTGTTTATCTTTTGAAAAAACCAACTTTTGTTTTATTAATCTTCCATATAGTTTTTTATTATCAATTTCATTTAGTTCTGCTCTGATCTTTGTTATTTCTTTTCTTCTTCTGGGTTCGGAGTTGGTTTGCTCATCCTTTTCTAGTTCTTTGAGATGATTCATTAGATTGTTTATTTGTGATCTTTCTTTCTTTTGGATGTAGGCATTTATGGATATAAATTTTCCTCTTAGGACTACTTTAGCTGTGACCCACAGATTTTGATAACTTGTGTCTCCTTTATCACTTACTTCAAAGAATCTTTTGATTTCCATCTTAATTTCCTCCTTAATACAATAATCCTTCAGCAGAAGGTTGTTTAGTTTTCATGACTTTGTATAGAGATGAGAGTTTCTGTTGTTGATTTCTAATTTTATTCCACTGTGGTCTGAGAAGATGCATGGTATAATTTCTATTTTTTTAAATTTGTTGAGACATGCTTTGTGGCCTAGGATATGGTCAATCTTAGAGAATGTCCCACCAGCTGATGAGAAAAATGTATATTCAGTGGTTTTTGGGTAGAATGTTCTGTAAATGTCAGTCAGGCCCATCTGTTCTAGAGTTCTGTTTATGTCCATTGTTTCTTTGTTTATTTTCTGCTTGGAGGATCTGTCCTGTTCTGTCAGAGAACTGTTGAAGTCCCTGGCTATTACAGTGTTGTTGTTTATAATTTTGTTTAGATCAAGTAGGATTTGCTTTATGAATTTGGGTTCACCTGAGTTAGGTGCATAAATATTTAGAATTGTTATGTCTTCTTGTTGAATTGTACCCTTCACCATTATATAGTGTCCATCTTTGTCTTTCATTACTTTTGTTGACTTGAACACTAAGTTATCTGAAATCAGAACTGCTATGCCAGCTTTCTTTTGGCTTCTGTTTGCATAAAATATTGCTTTCCATCCCTCCCCCTTGAGGATGAATGCATCCTTGTGGGTTAGGTGTGTTTCCTGAAGACAGCAGATACTTGGCTTACATATATTTATCCATTTGGCCAGTCTATGTCTCTTTAGTGGGCAGTTCAAGACATTCACATTTATTGAAAGAATTGATAAGTAGGGCAGATTTCTGTTCATCCTGTTGAGTTGAATTTTGTTGCTTTGTTTTCTCTCTTGAGCCATTGTGGTATCTGGCCTTTGACCTTTTGCTTTTGGATGATTTTACACTGGTGAGTGTTTATTGTTCTGATCCATGTGTAACACCGTTCTGAGTACTTCCTAGAGGGCAGGTCTTGTCTTGATGAATTCCCTCAGTCTTTGTTTGTCTGACAAGGTCATTATTTCTCCTTTGTATAAGAAACTTAGTTTGGCAGGGTACAAGATTCTAGGCTGGGCATTATTCTGTTTGAGAAGAGTCAGCATGAGGCCCCAGTCTCTTCTGGCTTCCAAGGCCTCAGTTGAGAAATCTGCAGTTAGTCTGATGGGTTTTCCTTTGTAGGTTACCTACTTTCTTTGCCTTATAGCTTGTAGGAGGGCCTCTTTCATTTTTATTTTGGCCAGTCTGATGACTATGTGTCACGTGAGTCTTGTGTGTCTTCCTGTTTGCAATGAATCTCCCAGGAGTTCTTTCAGCTTCCTGTACACCTGGATATCTAGAAGTCCTGAACCAGATGGTTTCACACCTGAATTTTACCAGACCTACAAAGAAGAACTGGTGTCTATCCTGCAGAAATTATTCCACAACATCGAGAAAGAAGGAATCCCCCCCAACATGTTTTATGAAGCCAACATCACCCTGAAACCAAAACCAGGAAAGGATGCAACAAAAAAAGAAAAATACAGACCAATATCCCTTGTGAATATAGGTGCAAAAACTCTCAAGAAAATTCTAGCAAACCGAATTCAGATGCTTATCAAAAAAAATAATCCATCATGACCAAGTGGGCTTCATCCCAGAGATGCAGGGATGGTTCAAAATATATAAACCTCTAAATGTAATTCACCACATAAATAGAAGCAAAAACAAAGATCATATGTGCCTTTCAACAGAAGCAGAAAAAGCATTTGACAAAATTCAGCACCCTTTTATGATAAGAATGCTTAACAAAATAGGCATAGAGGGGACTTACCAAAAATTCATAAAAGCCATATATGACAAACCCACAGCCAACATCATATTGAATGGAGAAAAATTGAAAGCATTCCCTCTGAGAAGTAGAATCAGACAACATTACCCTCTATCACCACTTCTATTCAATGTAGTGCTGGAAGTCCTAGCCAGAGCAACTGGACAAGAAAAGGAAATCAAGGGCATCCAAATGGGGACAGAAGAGATCAAACTATAACTCTTTGCTGATGATATGATCTTATATCTAGAAAACCCCAAAGATTCTGCAATGAGACTACTGGAATTGATAAATAAATTCAGCGAAGTCTCAGGTTATCAAATCAACATACAGAAATCAGTAGCATTCTTATACACCAACAATAGTAAAACTGAGAACCAAATCAAAGACTCAATATCCTTCACAAGAGCAACAAAGAAAATAAAATGAATATATTTAACTAAGGAGTGAAAAGGCCTCTACAGGGAGAACTACGAAACACTGAGGAAGGAAATAGCAGAGGACGTAAACAGGTGGAAAACTATATCATGCTCATGGGTTGGCAGAATCAACATTGTTAAAATGTCCATATTACCCAAAGTGAACTACAGATTCAATGCAAACACTATTAAAATACCATTATCATTTTTTGCAGATCTAGAAAAAACAATTCTACGCTTCATATGGAACCAGAGAAGACCCCGTATAGCAAAAGCAATCTTAAGCAAAAAGAACAAATTGGGAGGCATCAATTTACCACATTTCAACCTATGCTACAAGGCTACAGTGACTAAAACACCATAGTACTGGCACAATAACAGAGACATAGACGAATGGATCATAACAGAGAACACAGTTATAAACCATCCTCATACTGCCATCTAATCTTTAACAAAGCAAACAAAAACATGCACTGGGGAAAAGAATCCCTATTCAATAAATGGAGCTGGGAAAATTGGATAGCCACATGTATAAGACTGAAACAGGATCTGCAGCTGTCACCATGCACAAAAATCAACTCACAATGGATAACTGATTTAAACCTAAGACATGAAACTATAAGAATTCTAGAAGAAAATGTTGGAAAAACTCTTAAAGACATTGGCCTAGGCAAAGAATTTATGAAGAAGACCACGAGGGCAATCACAGCAACAACAAAAATAAATAAGTGGGACCTGATAACATTAAAAAGCTTCTGCACAGCCAAGGAAACTATTATGAGAACAGACAGACAACCTACAGAATGGGAGAAAATATTTGCATGTTACACATCTGATAAAGGGCTGATAACCAGAATCTATATAGAACTCAGGAAAATCAGCAAGAAAAAAATCAAACAACCTTATCAAAAAATGGGCAAAGGACATGAACAGAAACTTTTTGAAAGAAGACTAATGGCCAATAAACATATGAAAAAATGCTCAACATCTCTAATCATCAGGGAAATGCAAATCAAAACCACAATGAGATACCACTTAACTCTAGTGAGAATGGCTTTTATCAAAAAGTCCCAAAACAATAAATGTTGCCATGGATGTGGAGAGACAGGAACACTCATACACTGCTGGTGGGACTGCAAACTACTACGACCTCTGTGGAAAACAATATGGAAATAGCTCAGAGGGCTAAAAGTAGAACTACCATTTGATCTAGCAATCCCATTACTAGGCAAATACCCAAAGGAAAAAAATACATTGTATAAAAAAGACATCTGCACTAGAATATTTATAGCAGCAGAATTCATAATTGCAAAGATGTAGAAACAACCCAAGTGCCCATCAATACATGAGTGGATTAATAAAATGTGGTATATGTATACCATGGAGTTCTACTCAGCCGCAAAATCCAATGGTGAAATAGCACCTCTTGTATTATCCTGGATAGAGTTGGAGGCCATTCTACTAAGTAAAGTATCACAAGAATGGAAAACTAAGCACCACATGTATTCACCATCTAATTGGTATTAACTTATTAACACTTATGGGCACATATAATAGTAACATTTATCAGGTGTCAGGCACGTGGGAGGGGAGGGGAGGAGAGGATGGTGCAGTGCACACCATCTCGGGGATGGACACACTTGAAGCTCTGACTCTGGTTGGGCAAAGGCAATATATGTAACCTAAACATTTGTACCCCTGGAATATCCTGAAATAAACAATAAAAAAATGAGTAAATGAAAAAAATGACTTTGGATTCAATGTATATGCTATACTCAGGCTTTTCTCTTCTACATTTTCTGGCATCAAAAGTTGGCATGTTTGAGCTAGTGAGAGATGAGCTGAACTAATGGATAATTACTACTTTATGGATTATAATTAGAATTATGCAGATCTCAGCAATTTCTTCTCATCTTTGCAACTCAAAATTTAAACACCATGTAGTCAAGAAATTTTAGAGTAACTGTTACATTGACCTAGTTAAGACACTTGTTTTACAGATTTAATATAACCAAAGAATTACTGGAACTAGTAGGGACACTGGAGAGTCTTTGGTACAATTCAATCCCTACTTTCAGAGAAGGGAAAACTGAAACCAAGAGAAGTTAAGTGACTCATTACAGGGCATTTGTTTAAACACAGCCAACAAAATAAAGCCAGTCTGAGGTATAGAGGCTGTATATATATAATGGTAAAAAGCAGAGTTTGGCATCAGACAGATCTGGGATGAAACTCCAGGTCAGCTACTTATAAGATACAGACCCAGAGAAAAATATTTAACCTGAAGCTCAGTTTTCCCAACTATAAAATGGCAATAAGGATACCTACCTTGTTAGTTACATTATACACTACATCAAAATCTGATAAGACACTGGCACTTGGAGGCACTCACTCAATAAATAATATATATATATATGTATGTAACATAGATAAGTAATTCCTCTTCATAGTAATGTTAGTTACAATTTATGGATTTGTACTTTGTTAAATTCCTTTGGGCTTTTATCAAAAGTGTGAAAAGTAATGATCATACTATCCTCATCGGTGCTTTAGTAGCTAAAAGAAACTTTTGTTTCGGCAAAGACATTCCTCAGTTTCCTAATGAGGAATATAAGATATTAGGTGGCAAAAAGTGTTGTCTGCTCTTTGAACCTCCGTGGGGGTATCAGAAGGAACTCTCCTGGAGTCTTTGCTGAAACTGCAGCCCTTTAATGAGAAGCACCTTCTTAATTTCCACTTCTCCAGCAAAACCCTAGCCTTTCTTTAAAGGTAAAGGCCAGAGTTATTACACAATAATACTTTCTCATTTAGATACAATATAATGAAATGTCATAATAAATTTTCTGCCCACAGTAAATTTTTGCTGAGTATATCAAATACAAAATGGACTTAGTTTCATACCTTTTGTAACTGCTCGAAAATGTATGACAATGTCCTTGGGATGATGCCTCTGTCGCTGTAACGCTCTGCCCCACCTGTGATAGTGAATGTCTTACCGCTGCCAGTTTGCCCATACGCAAAAATGGTACCATTGTAACCCGCCAGGACGCTGCAATAAAAGAAATATATTTTAGTATTAAAATGCCTAATCACATATATATTAAGCCCTGTATTCTAATAACTAACTTATTAAACACTATTGAAAAGGTACTTACAGGAAATTTATAGAAGTATCTATATATGTGAAATTCACAGATAGAATTTACATTTTTATCCAGGAATATCACCACATCAACCCTTTTCTCTATGAAAGGACATGTAATGGACTCAAATGGAGTTCAGTCATCTCAAATATTTTCTTCATCTTTAGTATACTGGACTTGAATCAAAGAATATGTTGAAAAAAAGTTTTGCGGAAAAAAAAACACCTGTAATTTGGCAAATTGTCAACCTGACATGGCGAATACATCACATGGTAAATACTCACATGGTAGTCATTCCCTAGAACACAGATACACACTCTGTTTGCAGCTATATACCTTGTAATGTATTCCCTATTTAATACTCACAGCCAGCTGAAAATCCTCTGGGAATTCCCCTCCACTCTTTTCTAGGAAAGACTTTTTGTAGAAGATGCTCATCCATATGTGTTCTTCAGCCCTGCACAATAGCCCTTGATTTGATGGTGGTCTTAAGAACCCTAAATCTTCTCAGTCTTTGTAGACCACCACCTGTAATGTAGGTTTTTAATAATGTGCATGACATGATGCAGACATTCAAAAGTGGTTCTTTTATCTATGCTACACGGAACAGTAAACTTTTGCAGCTTTACTTTTTTTCTGTTATAAGTGGCTCCTTGATTTCTGAGATGTTTTCATCAAATTAGCTATGATGATGTCGGCTAACGGTATCCACATTGTGAATGGGTTTTTCAACAGATGGTCCCTCTGAGACTACCGCTCACTATTCACGTTAGGATTCCTGCTCTACTAGAGATACTGTCCCCACAGTTCTGTGTTTTGTATGCTTCCATGCCCACATGTTGAGTGATCAATCATTATGACGCCCCTTTAAAACACACAAATTTGGCTAGAGCTTATTCTGAAGTGGTCAGTTAAGTCCTTGGCACCTTACACAGCTATTAAACTAACGACATCTTCGGCAACAAATCAATGCATCTTTTTCTATGTAAGTAGAAGTTGTTATTGGTGTTTATAAGCTTAAAGGAATTAGTACAGGGAGTGCACAAAAAATTGCTAGTACTGTGTGATTCACCTTTCTACTTTTGAGAAGCTTAATCATTTTTTTTCATGTATCTTCCTATGGAGATAATATGCTATTGAAAATGCTCAGCTTTTAAGATGTTGGAACTACCATGATGAATTTAGGTGGATGATTATACAATCTTTTTCCTCAACAGAATTTGTTACTAATGAAATAGCAATGTCCCAATAGCAATATCATTTGGATATATGGCATTACTCAGCCATAAATGCTCTAGGTAAATGAGGTCTATAACTTTATCATATTTTAAACATTTTATTGATTTTTGATAGAAAACTTTCTAAAATATATTAGACATTATCTGTCTTGAAAAGCAAAGAGTACAGAGCACGAATTAATATTTTCATTTTTTAAAGACAACTTTATTGAAGTATAATTTACATACCATGCAATTACTCCATTTTAAGTGTACAATTAAATGATTATTAGTAAATTTACCAAGTTGTACAGCTATTCCCATAAATCAGTTTTAGAAGATTTCCTTCCCCCTATTGAGACCCCTAATTCCCATGGCCAAGTACATTTCAAGCATGCCCCTCCCCTCCACAGTGCTCACTGCATCCCTCAGATGTGGGTCTACCCCCTACCCCCCGAATCCCTGGTGAACACCACCACCATTTGAGCACCATAGTGTTAACCAGTCAGTACCAATTTGACAGCAAGCACATGTGGAGCCCATTCTTCCGGTCTTGTGTCACCTCACTTCGAATAATGGGCTCAAGTGACCTGGAATATTTTCATTTTGATATAGATACAGCCTATGCAAAGTGAATACTGTAGCACTGCGATCCCCAACCCCTGGGCCACAGACTGTTAGGGACTGGGCTGCAAGCTCTGCCCCCTGCCACCTCTATCCATGGAAAAATTGTCTTCCGTGAAACTTAGGAATCTGGAGGCCACACAGCAGGAGGTGAGTGGCAGGCAAGCAAGCAAAGCTTCATCTGTATTTACAGCTACTCCTCATCTCTTGCTCCACCTCCCCATTCTCCCCAACCCCATCTATAGAAAAATTGTCTTCCATGAAACCGTTCCCCGGTGCCAAAAAGTTTGGGGACTGCTTCTGTAGCACACTACATTGGCATCCAATGACTGACTGTTGTATCTTCTTTTTATACTTAAGTCTTCTTTCCCGCTGCCAGTTGTCCTATATATTCTACCTCTAACATGTGCTCCTCCTACCCCCATCTGCTGTGGGATGGAAAACCAATTTGTGGCATAGCTTCACAGAACACTGTATAAAATAAAAAGAATACAGGCTCCACCTATGTATGCTCCCATGGATATTTATTTATTACACTGCCACAGTTAAAAATTTAAATAAATAAATGTAAACAGGCAAAATTTATTTCCAGTGCCTTCTGTAGAGCCCCTATTCCACTCACCCTGTGTACTCTCTTCATTGGGCACTAGGCTTTTTCATATGCTTCTAGTCTCATCTGTCCTAAGGGATAATACTAATTAAAAATAAACAAAGAGAAATAGTGGTGTCAGGATCTCTGAAAATCCATTCCTCCACAAAAACAATGGTATCAGTGGCAAAAATTGTCAAAATCAACTTTTTCAGAACTCTGGAAATTATCCAAAGGCTTACAACAATCCAAGGAGTGTTTATTCAAGAAAAACAGCCGAAACTCAGTAGGAACAGCGAGCTTTGTGGGATTTTTTAACTTGAACATTCTCAGCCCCCTTCCCCAGCTCCACGGTAGCCTTGAAAAACAACAGCCTTGAAACACAGGAGCTGTGAAAACCAGCAGCCTAGCAACCATTGAAGGCACCAGTACAGGTTTGGAGCTCTCCAAAAAGCCCCATGTTCAAAGACTTGTCACTCTCTGACCTGTCTGGCAGCTCCCTGGAAAAGCCCCACTGATAGTACTTGTCTATGTTTGACCTGACTCAGAGCTCACTCAGTGAGAGCAGCCTTGTCCCCTGGTGTTTACAGAAAACAATCAGTGGCAAGTGTTTAATATCACAGTTGTCCAAGGCTGCAGTACCAGTGAGGTAAACGAGAGGGTGACCAAAAACTTAAAAAGGAAAATCTGTGGAATAAGATGTCTGTAAGAAGCTTTGTAGAGCTCTGACATATTCCTGGGCCTCTGGAAGGCCACACACATGTGCAAGGCTGTGTGCATATGGAGAAAAGACTTGAGAAGGGCATTATATCTCACCTCTGGCCTTGAGACTCTGCACAAACAGAAAGCGAGAAGACAGAGTTACAAACTTTCAGAGCATTGAAGGTGTACCTCGACACATATGCAGAGCCCCTTGTGTGGGAGCCTGAAAACTGGTGTGTTCAAGACTCTTAAGGAAATCTCTGTCCAATCATTAGCTGACCACAAAGCTAACTGAGCAGAGATTTCATCGGCTGCACATGACAAAGACACCCAGAAAAATCACTAAATAAACAAGCAGCAACAGCAACTACAATAACAAACTAAGAGAATAGTCTTTTTTTTTTTTTTCTTGAGACAAGGTGGGCTAGAGTGGCAAGGTGTCAGCCTAGCTCACAGCAACCTCAAACTCCTGGGCTCAAGCGATCCTCCTGCCTCAGCCTCCCACGTAGCTGAGACTACAGGCATGCGCCACCATGCCCGGCTAACTTTTTCTATATATTTTTAGTTGGCCAATTAATTTCTTTCTTTCTATTTTTAATAGAGACGGGGTCTTGCTCTTGCTCAGGCTGGTTTTGAACTCCTGACCTTGAGCGATCCACCCACCTTGGCCTCCCAGAGTGCTAGGCCTACAGGCGTGAGCCACCATACCTGTCCTAGAATAGTCTTTTTAATAAATGATGCTTGGACAACTGGATATCCACTTACAAAAAAAGGGAGCTGAACCTCTACCAAATATACCAAATATAAAATATAAAAATATAAAAAACACCAAATACAAAAAATAAATCATGGACCTAATATAAGAGATAAAACTAAAAAAAGTCTTGGGAGTAAATCTTTGTGACCTGAGATTAGGCAATGGTTTCTTAAGTATGCCATCTAAAACACAAATAGCCAAAGGGAAAAAAATAAACTGTATTTCATTAAAATAAAAAACTTTTGTCGTTTCAAAGGACACAATCAAGAAAGTGAAAAGACAACCCACAGAATGGAGATAATGTTTGTATTAATCAATCATCTATCTGGGAAGGGACTTGTCACCATATCCATAATCCATAACATATAAAGAACTCTTACAACTGAATAATAAAAAGGCAAATAACCCAATTAAAAAGTAGGCAAGGATTTGAATAGGCATTTCTTTAAAAAGATAAACAAAGGGCCAACAGCACATGAAAAGATGTTAACTTTCATTAGCCATTAGGGAAATGCAAATCAAAACCATAACGAGATACCACTTCACACTCACTAGTGTGGTTAAAATAAAAATGGCAGATAATAAGAAGCATTGATGAAAATAATAAAAAAAGAAGCGTCGGTGAGGATGTGGACAAATTGGAACCCTCATACATTGTTGCTAGAAATGTAGAATGGTGTAGTTTCTTTGAAAAACAGCTTTGTAGCTCCTTAAAATGTAAATGTAGTGTTACCATATGACCCAGCCAGGTATACACCCAGCAGTATTAAAAAAATGTCCACACAAAAATTTATAATGAACGTTCACAGCAGCATTGTTCATAATGACCAGAAAGTAGAAACCACCAAATGACTGCCAACTGATGAGTAGATAAACAAAATGTATCATGTCCATTCCATGGGATATTTGGCAATGAAAAGAAATAAAGTATTGATACATGCTACAATGTGGATAAAACATTATGTTAAAGGAAAGCAGCCAATCACGAAAGGCCATATATTGTGCTTCCATTTACAGAAAATGTCTAGGATAAGCAAATCCCATAGAGACCTGATGATTAGTGGTTGACAGGGGCTGGGAGAAAGGGGAAATAAGGAGCGATGGCTAATGGGTATGGTGTGGGGCTTCTTTTTGGGGTAATGAAAATGTTCCAAAATTAAACGATAGTGATTGACGGTAGCACATTTGTACTAAAAGCTACTACATTATCTACTTTGAGGGGTAAATTTTTTGTACGTGAATTACATCTCAACGAAGCTATTATAATAATAAAATGATAAAGAAGAATCTATACTAAGTTCTTAGTAACTAGATGTGCTTACCACTTTTCAGTAGTATTTTTCAAGACAGAAAGAGGGAATAGTAATTAATCCAAGGAGCGAAAAATCTAATGATGAAATTCAGCAATGCACCATGAGATGGACATTTTTGCTCAGAAATATTTCTGAACTTCCCAAAATCAACAATGCAGGCTACTGCTTAATCCATCTCAGCTAGAGACAGTCCTGATATGTAAATAAATCAACCCTTTATAAACCCAGAGTTTGATGATCCGATGAAATTTCCACTGTAGAAATCCTCTCCTTCCTTTTGCAAAATGTATATTCCCAAGAAGTTTAAATTATAAAGCTAAGATATTTTGCCATTTTTTATCTTTTAATATTTGCAGTAATAAAACAAAAATAAAGCTTCTACCCTTTTGGAGATCATAAGCTGAAGTATTACTCCATACACATCAAAATTACATGCTAGAAAAAATAGAAATCATTTTAAAGTTTCATTTTTCACTTTTATTACTCCTTATTTGTTTAACCAGACTCCAAGTAGAAGACTGTTTGGACTATCTGCACATTTTGTTTACCCCCAGATGTGAAGGCTTTAAGAATCTCCTTATACAATACCTAAACAAAAGTAGCCAATAACAAATTATTATTGTTATAATGCTCTAGTTCACTAAGTCAAAAAAGATATTAATTATAGTCCCTCAGATTTGAAGAGACAGCATGGTTGAATAAAAAGAAACAAAGTCCAATAATAGGATCATGAATCTTATAATTGATGTCATGAGAGGTCTTCTAACTACTTTTTGCCCAACAGAAGAATCTCCTCCAAGATTTTTCAGGTATTTTTGAAAAATAGTCATATAAACTATGCATAAACTGCTGGTTAATTCAGGACCAGGCTGAAATTAGAGAATCAGGTAGAGCTGACTTCATTTTTGAGAGGAGAAAGCAGGAGAGGTGGTACCTAAAAAGATTAGTCTCAGTTTAACGGTTTAGCCTTAGAAAAATTAAGAATCAAAGGAAAACACATATTTGTATTTTTAAAAACTGTTTATAGTAACAAAGCAAATAAGTTTACTCGGAAAACACAAATAAACCAAACTAAAAATAGAATTTTTTTAAGCTCACAGAAATATGTTATCTTTATGTTTAACTTGAGTAAAAATCTTTGCTTAATGTCAACAAGACTAATCTGGAACAGAATAAAAATTAAGGTCTCCTATTTTAAATGTACAGTTACTCCCTTACCCCAACTTGCCTTTCATACAGTTCTGAAAGTCCAAGTAGATGAAATTCCATTATTTTGAAATCCTCAGGACAGCTAATTTCTGTCCACTGTCGCCCCCTTTCTAGAATAAAGTCCTTCAGCCCTCATAAGCAGCCCCAAGCGGCGAGACGGTGCAGCCCATTGTCTTCTATAGGGAACATGGCAAGTGACTCTTAGCTGTTCCACTTTCAGAATATCTCAGAGTACATAAATTTTGAAGAGGCATTTGAACCAAAAACAATAGCAACCCATAATTAACACAATTAAAACAACTCAGTTTTGCTATATGTAAAAATAATCTTCTCATCTGTTAAGGCGCATGAACATGCAACTTGCAAAATTTCCAGCGAGCTTTGGTCGTGGGGCATACCCTACGCTGTAAAACAGAGGAGAGGAAAAAGAGTGGGAAGCCTACCCTTCTGGGGAATCTGAGAGAGCAGTACACTTTGAGAGGTAAATTTTTCTGCCCGGATAGCTTTCTTAGTCCCTATTCTTCTGGTAAGAGGCTGCCCACCGCCTTCTACACGCTCAGGAGGAGGAGGCAGCTGTGTGGGGTGCATGACTCAGGCCCAGCCAATCGTGCCACCTCATTCCATCACCGTCCCCCCAACCCCTGACCCGTCTGTAACAGCGAATGTTCCAAGAGGCTGATGACATGCCTCAAGAAAGGCAAATAAGAGTGTCCCTGTATAGATTTTTGAGAAGGAAACAGCTTTCTTTTTGCTGGGGTCCCCGAACCATGGCTGCTAGAGGCCATATCCAATGCCCTTCTGCACAAGGAAGCAGGCTCAAGCAAGGGTCAAATCTGTGAAGGAATACAGTTCATGCAGTGAAGGCCCTGATTTTTACAACACTCTCTTCAATTCTTTGAGCCAACCCAGTTATGTGAGCCAAGAAGTCCTCTTTTCTTGAGTTGGGATTCAGTTACATGCAACCAAGAGTTATTTCTAACACAAAGTTTCTAGAATAATCTGAAAGACATCTCTTGCCCATTAAACCAGGGATGTGAAGCCAGCAGAGAGAATCTAGCATACAGGAATGTTTAAACTTATCTAAATTTGAATGCCTTTTTTTTTTTGTTTTGTTTATGATTCTTTTTCATTCTTTTTTTTTTATTTCAGCATATTATGGGGGTACAAATGTTTAGGTTACGTATGTTGCTCTTCCCTACCTCCCCCCTCGAGTCAGAGCTTCAAGTGTGTCCATCCCCCAGACAGTGCACATCACACTCATTGTTATTGGGGACCTGTGCTCCCCAATTTAAGCACAGGTACTACTATTCCCTACAGCCCTCATTGGTTTACTTCAGATCAATTGCCCTCTATAGAAGGTTAAGTTTTGCAACCCCTGGTATAAAGTGACTTAGTAAATGCTAAGAGAGTAACACTCTGATTTAAAAAATATATATTAACAAAAAACTAAATATAAGCACCTTCCAGGTGTCTTTTTTTTTTTTTTTTTTTTTTTAGACAGAGTGTCACTCTGTTGCCCGCGCTACAGGGATGTGCCGTGGCATTAGCCTAGCTCACAGCAACCTCAAACTCCTGGGCTCAAGCGATCCTCCTGCCTCAGCCTCCCGAGTAGCTGGGACTACAGGCATGCGCCACCATGCCCGGCTAATTTTTTCTATATACTTTTAGTTGGCCAATTAATTTATTTCTATTTTTTAGTAGAGATGGAGTCTCACTCTTGCTCAGGCTGGTCTCAAACTTCTGACCTTGAGCAATCCACCCACCTTGGCTTCCCGGAGGGCTAGGATTATAGGCGTGAGCCACCACACCCGGCCCACATCTTCTAGGTTTTGAAATATCATAAGCAGTCCCCTCATATCATCAACCACCCAAGAAAGAGAATGGATATCTCTCCCATCATTGTTCATATTTCATAAATTTTAAAATGTGATAGAAAAACAAAAATGTTGGTTCCTTCCACTAAAACAGTCACTTTGGCATAATCAGGACTCTCACTCTTGGATGTCTCACAAAACAGGATCAGCAGCTGCCTGTCTTGAATGATTTTCAAATTCTTCTCCTTGGATACAGGGGCTGAGCAAGGGGACCTCTTGAGATTCCTTCTAGCTCTATGATTCTCAGAGCTCTGTTCATAGTCTTGTCCCAGTTACTTCAAACCAAACTTTGCAAGAGGCAAACACATCATGGGGTACATAATCCAAACAGTTTCTCTGGAAAGGATCTTCAAGATCTTAAGCATACTAAATGGTTTCACGTCCATAAGTTCATGGACCAAATCCAGGCCAAAGTGCTCTCTAAATGAAGTTGTTTATTATTCCCCCAGTTTCTACAGAAACCATTTTGTCTAGCATTAATAATAAGCAGCTTAAAATCTGGAAACATAACAAATGCATGAAACTTCAATAGGAGAAAAATGACCCCTTTCTGAATACAATTCAGCTCTGAAATACCTTTCAGTTTGAAATCCAGCATATACTATTAAAAAGCAAAGGCTACATTTTTATTTTATTTAATAATTACAAAAAATACATTTACTGTAGCATTTCTGACATATATATTTTCCATGACTCTTGAGAATAAACACTTAGATTAATTAAATACATAATCATTTTCAGATGACAATCTAAGGAGGCAACTAAAATGAAGCAACAAAGTTTTATACAATAATGTGGGAAAATCCATTGTCTATAGAAAGTTATTTGGACAGAATCTTTCATAAAATCTAAACTGGTTACTTGCAGTTTTTTTTGTAGGGGTACAAAAGAAAATAGAAAATACTTTTTCCTAAAATTGTAACATTGAGTTCTCTTGTCAGTAAATGAATTAACCACATTTCTTAAAGCATCCATTATGTTATACAAAAAGCCTAGTACTGTGTGCTATGTGAACTTATAGGGAAAAAAGTTCTCAAGAAACTTGCAGTGCAAGGTCAAACAAAATAATTAGCAAGATAATTAGCACCTTTAAATATACGAGTATGTGCCTATATTACACCCATATAATCTTCTAATTTACACGTTAATCTAGAACAAAAAAAATCCTCAAATGGCTTATTTATGAATGTGTTGGGAGAGTGATAAAGAATTTATAGAAAGTCCTCTACAAAGATTTCTCATTAGAAAGGTTAAGTGGGAAAATTGTATTTTCCTGGAGACTCCATCCTTTTTCTTGCAAGTGTGAATGGAGCTCTGGGTTCTCCAGCCATTTGAGTAGGTAAAACAGAGATCCAAGAATCCAAGCAAAGAAGTGGGGAGACAGGGACAGAAATGAAAAGACAAAAGGGACTACTTTATGGGGAGGAATTGTCTGAAGATTTTTGAAAGAGAATAGAGAATGGAAAGTTGAGCACTGCGGGACAGTGGGGGAGGGCAGCAGATGGTTGCTGTAAATGCCAAGGATGCTGAGAGAAGCAGCAATGGAGAAAGGATATTTAAGATGTTTGCATCACATTAAAAATGCACTTTTTCACCTGCACTTGAATGTTTACAGCAGCACAATTCACAATTTCAAAGATGCGTAATCAACCAAAGTGCCCATCAATTCATGAGTAGATTAACAAAATGTGGTATATATATATTTACCATAGAATACTCCTCAACCATAAAAAGGAATGAATTAATGTCTTTTGCAGCAATCTGGATGGAACTGGAGACCATTATCCTGAGTGAAGTATCTCAAGAATAGGAAAAAAAAAAAAACACATGTACTCTCTAATAATTTGAAATTAATTGATGGGCACACACGGGCACACAAAGAAGTATTGATAAAAATCGCTGGAAATCAAGAAGTGGGGCAGGGGAGAAAAGAAGGGTAAAAACCTACCTAATCGGTACAATGAACAATATTCAGATGATGGGCACACTTATAGCCCTGATTAATGCCTTAGAAAGCTATCCATGTAACAAAAACATGTGTCTCCCCTCAATATTTTGAAATGAAAAAATGATTTAAAAAATGCACTCTCCTACCCCTTGCAGTGCCCTGAGAGCCTGAATACAATCTGAGATTTGCATATTTTCAAAAGTGACACTGTACACAGACCGGACCATATGGGGCTCTGGTTTATATTTGAGTTATAAAGCTTTTTCCTCTATACTTCTAGTCTCAAAATTATTCGCTAAATATGACCTTCTAAAAATTGATTTCAATTTTGTGTGAAGTGAATTTTGCACATTCTTGGAAAAATTCAAAGATACTTTGATTTCAATGGACAATAAGCAAGGAGGAAAACTGTCCTGTGGAACAGTATGATAAATAAAAATACATCTCATAAAGTTGCTAATCATTCTTCATGGTGGCTTTATTTACAACATGGATACATAATGATCCAGTGAGATTTAGGAGCTGAAAGTCTGAAACAGAGAGATGTGGCCTGATTGGGATCATTCATATGGAATGAGGCGTAAGGAGCAGCACAGAAGGCAGAGTGTATAGGCTGACCTATGACTTAGCTGACTGTTCAGCTGAGTAATGTCAAGCTCATCTGCAGGCCATGGGGAGCCACTGACGGGTTCATGCAGGTTTGGTGTAGTTAAGTGTTGACTACTGGTTACTAGAGGGGCATGACAGCAGAGGTGAGGAGGCCAATCTTGGCTGGGCAGTTATCATATGAGGAATTTTCTATGAACAATTATGAGAAGAGACATGGGAGGACAAGAGGGAACAGTGTTCACAAAATTTTGTGGGAGATACATCCTACTATTAGTTTATAGATGGTAGAGGTGAAATATCATCTTACCATATTAACAATATGGTCTCAATGAACTAAAATGTCTCTAGTCTTAAAGTGATTAGTATATATCTAGATTTTTCTGCAGCACGTGAAACTCAGTTTGATCAAAACTGAACTCATAATTTTTTCTCATAAACACATTCCTCCTCCTTCATTCTCTAGGAAATCTCTTCTGAGACTTCCAATTATCCGTCACTTTACACATCAGAAAGTTTCATCTTAGGGAAGTTAACTACATGAAGGTCACTCATAGCAAGCGATAAGACCAAAATCGAAGTCCATCTGATTCTAAATATAATATTTTGTTACCTAATTAAGTTATGGAGTGAACCTACTATCTTTTTTTAAAAAAAGCTAACAACCAAGGGTGTTAGTTAGAATTATATCCAGTTAAATAGTCATCCCACAGTTGCTCTCCCCAGAATTGCATAGGAAAAAATAACATAAAAGTCTTAGAGATTAAGTGTACTGGCTTCATTTTTTTTAAATGTGAGGGCTAATTAGAATAAACACATTAAGATTAATATAATGGATTAAGTTATATACAACTAAATTACACAATCTAATATTTTCATTTGTTCTCATCTTAAAACCACACCTTTGTTACTGACACGGCATGTAGAAAGCATCTTACAGGTATGACTGTAGTACAGATTTACAATACTTTTATCTGGGGTACATTGATTTTCATTAATTACATAGTAAAATCCTGAAAAGTCCTGTTTTATAACACTACTATCTAGGATAGCTCAATGTAGGACAGAAAATTAACCTAAAAATATCTGTGTCTTCTATTCAGAGAGAAGCAAAGGATATGCCTTTATCACCAACATGTTATTATAATAATAGGATTAACAGCATAGGAAACAGAAAATAATTACTAATCTTTTTAGGGTTTTCCTCTTGAAGGCAGATATCAAATGGAGAAAGTATCAGGGACTAGGGGACAGCCTCTAGGAAAGTCAGAAGATTCAGAGCAAAGGAAGAAAGAATGCAGATATTTTCCTCAATTTCTTTTGATGTCTGACATCTAAAAACTCTTTTCAAGTCCCGATCTGGAACACAAAGACCACAAAGGGATTACAACTTGTAATGAGTAGCTAAATATATTTTACATAAAAGGTAAGGTCAGGCTGCTGGAAGGCTCTTAAAATCTAAAGGAAAGGGAAAGGGCAGAAGTGCTCTCCACCACTTCTCTGTAAATCCACAGTTAGCTGACTGTTAAAGTACAACAACAGAGGGCTTTGTGAGGCTGCAAAAAAAAAAGGAAAGAAAGAAATTCCATAGAATGTCAGTGGGGGGTGGGGGGGAGTGGTTTCGTAGACTTCTCTCAGCAGAAAGAGGGGAATGTGGTCCTCTGAATGCACAGAAAACAGAAAAACCCTTGAGTACAGAATGGAATACACCAGAACTAAGGTAAGCCTTCTTTTCTCCTTCACTTATTTCTTATTTGTATATTTTCAAGAGGTACAAGTGCAATTTTGCTACACTGGTTTATTGTATCCTGGTGAAGTCAGTGCCTTCAGTACGTACCTCACTGAAGCAACACACGTTGTACCCACTAAGCAACCTCCCGTCATCCAACCCCTCCCTACTTCCCCATCTCACTGAGTGTTCATTGTTCAATGTTCTCTGCACTCTGCTTCCATGTAACCACGTTATTTAGCTCCCACTTACAAGTGAAAGCATGAGGTTCCACTGGGTTGTTTCACTTAAGAGAACGGCCTCCAGTTCCATGTATGTTTCTGCAAAGGACGCGATTCATTCTTTTTTTAATATCTGAATAGTATTCTGTTGCATATATGTACCACATCTTCTTTATCCAATCCTCCATTGATGGGCACTTAATTTGATTCCATATTTTTGCTACTGTGAATAGTGCCACAATAAACATATGAGTGAAGGTATCTTTTTCATATATTGATTTCTTTTTCTTTGGGTAGATACCAAAAAGAGGGATTGATAGGTCATAGGATAGTCTGTTTTTAGTTTTTGAGAAATCCCCATACTGTTTTCCATAGAGGTTGCATTAATTTACATTTCCACCAACAACATATAAGAGTTCCCTTTTTTCCACATCCTTGCCAACACCTGTTATTTTTTGTCTTTTTAAAAATAGCCATTCTAGGCCGGGCGCGGTGGCTCACGCCTGTAATCCTAGCACTCTGGGAGGCCGAGGCGGGTGGATAGCTCAAGGTCAGGAGTTCAAGACCAGCCTGAGCAAGAGCGAGACCCTGTCTCTACTATAAAATAGAAAGAAATTAAT